>JAPJBO010001484.1:0-42728 GCA_030068145.1 Diplonema papillatum | reverse complement strand
TGTGAGCGTCGCCGGCCGTCCAAGCGGCGGGGGTCGCCGTCCCCAACGGTCCTCCCGGTCCCGGCGCGGGGGGACTGGGGCACGGGAGCTGCGCCCCCTCCCAAGCACTGCCCCCTGTCGGGGACGACGCTTCCGGCGGTATGCCCCACGTTAGGCCGGAAGGGGGCGTTTCCCACCCGGCGAGGGGGTCATCGGCGCTGTGGGGCTGCTTGCGGCGCCTGGCCGCCGGCGTGTCGACCGGTGAGCGCGACGCCGGGCGTTTGTCGCCGGGGGCCAAGCCAGCCCCCGAAGCACCGGGCTCGGCCCCCGGGGACGGGCCGTTCCGGGCAGGCCCGGCCTCCGCGACCGGCGGCAAGAAGCCCCCCTCTCCGGGGCTGGCTTCCGCTGGGGTCGCGGCCCGGCCGGACCTGTCGTTCGCGGCCGACCCGTTCCCGAGGCCGGCCTCCGAGGGTGCCTCCGGTAGCCCCGGTTCGGCGCTCGCGTCCGGCGCTTCGCTCGCCGGCTGGCCCGCCTGCGGACGGCTGCCCCCGGGCCCCCCGTTGCCGGAGTCCGGGCCGCTCTCGTCGTCCCCGTCGCCGTGTCCGTCGCGGCCCCCCCCGTCACCCGACGGGTCCGGCCCCGATTCACTGTCGGAGTCCGACTCGTCGGAGTTCGGAAAGGGCTCAGCGACCTCGCCGGGCGCAACCGGGTCCGCGGCGTGACGGAACCGCCGACGCTCCCGCCGGAGCCTGCGCTCCCCGATCTGGGCGTCGGCTGCCCTGTCGTCAGCCCGCTCCGCCGGCGCTCCGGCGGGTTCGACCTGGTCGGCCCCCCTGATAGCGTCGAGGGGACCGGCCTGGCCTGCCACGTCGTGGGCTGCGGCGGCTGCGTCCGGAGCGGCCTCCCTGTGGGGCGCGGCAGGACCTACCGGGTCGCCCTCGCCGCACGGGGCGGCGGGGACGGCCTGGTCTGCCCCACCTGGCCCAGCAGGGACCGCCTCTTCCCCCGCGTCTCCGGGCAACGACAGAGCCCTGGGCCGGGACGCGGGCGGAGGCAGGCTGCCGTCCCGGGGAGCAGGGGACGACGCCGACCTGTTCGACGCGCTGCCGAACAGGACGCGGTCGCACGCGGAGTCCATGGACCTATCGCGCTCGACCGCGGCCCCATCACCCTGTTCTGCCCCCTCCGGAGCAGGGTGAGGGGCGGCGAGGCCCGCCTGCAGGGCTGGCTGGATCGGGGCCCCGAAAGGGCCCGGCGCCGCGAACGGGAAACCCTGATGGGGGCCGCCCTGAGCCGGCCGGGCCTGGGGCCTCTCAGCCTGCCACTGCAGGCAGAGCTCGCGCACGTGGCGGAGGCCCTCGTCTCCCACCGCCACGTGGGCCACGACGAGCGAGTCGCGGCCTTGGGTCACAGCATCCTTGCGATGCCGGGCCCGGTGCTGGGCCTCCTCCCCGGCGGTGGTGCTGAGCCGACCGCACACGAGGCAAAGAGCCTCCACCGGGGTGGGGGCCCAGCTATTGAACTCGCGGAGGAGTTGAGCTTCAAGCTCCTCCGCGCGTTCCTGCGCCCGACGGACCTCCCGCCGGGCGGCCAGCACCTGCGGGAGCAGCGGGCCCTCCGGCAGGTCGTCGTCCGCGTACGGCCCCGCGGCCTGTACGCCTTGGCTGCGCCGAGCGGGCGCAGCCGTCGGCCTCGTTGCCTGTTGTGTTGGTTGATTGCGAGGGGGGTGGAAGGAATGGTTGGGGTATTGGGGGTGAACAGGAAAGCGTACCTGCCCCGGGCGCGGGTGCCGATTCGGGCACCTGGCGTCCCTGCATCTGCCCCGCTGGAAGGCCGGGCAGACCGGGAGAAGCCGGTGCACGTACCGGCACTGCACCCGACGGCAGCCCGCGCGTCGGAAGTTGAAGTCCCTGCAGACTTCACCTTCCCGCGCGGATTGCGCCGGGTGCACCCGGGCCCGGGGGACGGCTGCGGCGTCATCGGCGGCGGCGGCGGCGGCGTCGTCAGCGTCGGCGGCGGCGGCGTCGTCAGCGGCGGCGGCGTCGACAGCGGCAGCGGGAGAGCTCCGCCTGAGTGCCTCCGCAAACGAGCGGGGCAGCGGAACCGGGCCAGCGGACGCGGCGGCGTCCGCACTCCTACCGGCGGCAGGGGCCGCCTGCCCCTGACCACCCGGTGGCGTCCGGGGGGGCCGATCCCCCCCCGGGGACGGCGGCATTTTCTCAACGGGTTTGCGGGTTTTTTTTTTTTTTTTTTTGCAAGGGTTCAATTTCAATTTCAATTTCAAAAATTTGGAAACCGCGCCCGGGTTAGGCTTGGGGATACGGTGCTAAGGTTCCTTGTGCCTTCTCTTCATCCAATAAAGTACAGAAACTGTAGCTTTTAAATCGTTGGTTTTTTTTTTTTTTTGAGTAAGCAACTACGGAAGACATGCAGGGGGCGAGAACTGCATTCCCAGAAGGGAAAAAAGCTTACTCTGAACTATTATCCAGTTCAAAAACAATACGGTTTCATAATTGTTGCAAGAAAAGCCGGGTTGGCTCGAATAGAGGCTATTCACATTGCATGTTCATAGGACCTCCAGTCTCGAAAAATGCCAGCTGCGGGATTCGAACCGTGCACCGTCGGCCTCGAAGGCGGTGATCTTGCGACTGGGCTGCTGTCCAATGGGTGAAATGTTCTGTTCTGTTCTGTTCTGTAGGGCGGAACGAAGCCCGGGCAAGACGAGGCAAGACGGTCTCTAACGGGCAAGCGTACAGTGGTTCTTTGTGCCACCATTTACTCCGTTGTGTTGTTTGTGATGGAGTGATGACTACTACTTGTTCGTTTATCGGTTTTTTGTTTCACGTAAATTGTTTTTCCTTCTGGCTACGGTTCTTGGTTCTCGTTATTGGGTTCGCTTTCTGGTAATGGTTTTCGGTTTACGTAAATTGGTTCTCTTTCTGTTAACGGTTTTCGGTTCACGTAAAAGTTTGAGGTCCTACTCCAAGTCCGAGGGCGTGGTCAGGGCGCGCAGCTTTTCATGTTTCAATGCTGTCTCCTCCGAGCCGTACCTTCTCGGGTGAGCATCGGACCTCAGTTTTGCTTGCGATGCTTGAGGCACTACGAACGCGGCACACGAAATTTTTTTTTTTTTTTTTTTTTTTAGATGAGGCACAGGTCATTATGCAGACATGCGTTCTTTGCGCCACGCTTGTTCAACGGGAGAACCCCCCCGTTTGGGGTTCCACCAAGAGCCTGCCTGGGGGGCGCGAGCACCGACGCAGATTTACGTCACTAGTCCGTTTTGAGCCGTGCAGTGACAGATGCCTGTATCTGCGGAGCACTACGACACGCCTCAATGCAGGCGAAGTTGAGTTTGTGCCCCAAGCACCAAATCCAAATGGCAAATGGTACCAACTGGTCGCGCAGGCGCTAAAAGAAAATTACTCAAAACAAAATCGAAAACAAGAAATAAATGAAAGCACAAGTATTTCTGAACACTCAAAGAACGCTCATCGAACACGCTGGCGCACGTTGCGTGCGCTTGTCACGTGTTCTTGGGCCTCCGTCGGATTGAAGTAGAGAGAAGGATTGGAGGAAAAAGCCCTTCGCCAAGACGAAATGATGTCTTTGGCCTCTGTGTAAAAAGGATAGGACGCGTACTTCAGCTTGCGATTGTCAGAGTGAAGTAGAACGGAACGCTCGTCTTCAGACCCCGTACTTGAATCGGTGTCACTGGAAGCTTTTGCATCTTCAAACTCACCAGCAAGGCCAGCCGAGTCGTCATCAGAGTCGCCCTCATCGTCAGGATTCCCTGGCCGTGTCAGCTGCTTTCTGGCTCGAACAGAAACCCCGTCCACGACAAAGGTTGTTAACACGTGTTCCATCACAGCAGAAGGAACCGTATTCCCTTCCCCAGTAGATGGCATGTTGAGAGCAATAAACAACAGCTTGCGCAATGTTGTTTCGCTCATGCCTTTCCTGAGGTAGGTTCTGATCAGCTTTACTCTGGAGAAAAGCCGCTCAACGCCAGCACTTCCAAGTGGGAAGACCAGTGCCATTTTCAAGACTTGGCATGTCTCCGGGAATCGGAGCTGGCAGTGGGTGTCGCGAAGGAAATCAAGGGTGTTCTCTGTGAATGAACATTTCTTGTTCACATTCGTCATTTGCTTCATGCGCACCAGTGCTTCAGGCAACTGCTCACGCACCGTTGCCTCAAAGGCCTGGCTGTAAAAAGGAGGCTGAACGGTCCACGTGGTCGCGCCTGTTGGGTGCACGGTCTTCTTCTCTTTCCTGGTACAGCAAAAGTGGGCAAAAAACGGGTTGAGTTTCTTGAGCAGCGGGTCAAGCCTCTGTGGCAACAATCGCGATGCAACATCACTCGGAGTTCCGCACGTCAGATCCACATCATGGAAAAGGCTTTCCACTAAGGGGCCGTTTGGATCGTACACACCCAAAGATGACAGCACAGGTAGATCCCCGAGTCTCTCTTCAACCAACGAAATGAGCCGATCCAAGAACGGCGTCGCAAACTCGCGATGGAAAGCGACAAAAAAGGCGTAATCTAGAGGCTGGCGATTCCAGGAAGGTGGCACTGCATCCTTGAGTTTTTCCCAGAAGGTTATGTACTCAACAAAGTGCAGTCTTTCTTCAGGATCTTCCGCTATCTGCTCGTCCGTCAGAGGAATATCACGCAGACGCCGAAGCCAGCTCAGGTAATACTCCTTTAGCTTCAGCACTTCTGTCCAACACGTGTCCGACCTTTGCAGGGATTGGCTCAGTTTCGAAAGAATGGGAGTTGCTTGTGCGAGCAGGCTGAACGATAAGCAAACAGTGTGATTCAGTTTCTCGCGAAGATGCAGGGCTTGTGGTATGTCTTTCTCTTCGCAAAGCCGGGCAATCGCAAGCAGAATGGGCTTGATGCACTCTGCTATTGTTTGAGCGGCGCGTTCATGGGAAACCCATCTTGTGTCGCCAGGTTCCACAAGTTCCAAATCTCGGAAGACAAAGAAGTTGTCGGTCACAGAACAGGCTTCCTTACACTCTTTAAACTTTCGTGTCTTGTACGAAATATCACCCTGTCCTTTCCGAAACAACGAAAAGATTTCTTCAGTTGCAGTGACTGATGCCTGTATCTGCGGAGCACTACGACACGCCTCAATGCAGGCGAGGTTGAGTTTGTGCCCCAAGCACCAAATCCAAATGGCAAATGGTACCAACTGTTCGCGCAGGCGTGTCTGTACACCCTTGTAGTCGCCTTTCATTGTACTGCAGCCATCAGTTGCGATGCCCATAGTTGTTGTCCACGTTTGAACATTATCTGCCATGCCCGCAATGTGAGCTGCGACGTTTTCCCCAGTCGCTGATTTGCGCAAAGGAAGTATGTCCCAAAAGACTTCTTCAACCCCCTCTTCCGACAGTATTTTGAAAAACAGTGCATGTTGTTTTGAGCGCTTTACGTCCTCTGCTTCGTCAAACATGATGCTCGTGAACTCTGACGCTTGAATTTTCTCCAGCACATGGGATTTGCACCACGAGTACAAAGAATCCACAATTACTTCTAGGAAGTACGGTGACGACATATTCAAACGCGTCTTGCAGAACGAACGAATTGAATCGTCAAACAGGGATACCAGACTGAACGTGTCACGAATGCTGGACATGGGCAGGTCGCGCTTGATGGTATCAACAATTGTCTGGATGACGAAGACCAGGTGTTGTGTGTTCATAAGGCGCTGTTTGAGGTCTTCCAAAGTGGAAGGCAGCTGGCAAGAAGACGGAAGACGCATCTGATCTTCCAACAAGTTCAGAAATGAACTCCAGGCCTTGTTATGACCCACGGTCTTCTTCCGGTGCTTTTCGATGTACTGTGGTAGGAGCCCCTTTTTGAAGACTTCAAAAGGAATGCACAGATTAATGAAGGCACGCTTTTTCTTACCCGCTGTCTGTCTACGACAGCATCGACAATACATTCCTTGACTTGTGCACAGAATCCACGGATTCGCTTTCAAGACCCCTCGGAAACGCTTGTTGGAGAACAAGTCGGGAGGGATGCACAAAAGCTCGAAGTCAGTGGGAAACATCGAGCCAGTACCACCAAATTGCGGAACACAAGCACCATCGTCTAGTCCGTACTTGGACCGTAAGAAGGCGCTTACTTCGTAGTCCAGCAACGACACATATGGCGCAGGACCTGCAATGCGCTTGTACTCCCGGGGCTTCGTTGCCTGCTTGCGCTTTCCAGCCGACCTGCTCGCCAGTATCTCACGCAGCGCTATCCTCTCTTCCAGGGTTTCACGGGTGAACTGCTCCTTTACCAGAAGCACCAGCTGACGGAGGTAGGCATCACTCAGGTACAGGTTCTTTGGTTCCTGAGGTCCACTTGTGGGGAAGCTAGGAAGAGCTGCCTGAGTAGATACAGCGTTCGGTGTTTCGGCTTCGACTTCCATGGCTGTTTGTACCTCTCCCTCTGACAGCCTACGTGCAGTTACTTCTGCGGCCATCTGCTTTTCCAGCTCTTCTTGCGCCGCCTTTGCTCTTGCTGCAGCTTCAACCGCTTCCTTCTTCTCCGCCGCAATCCTTTTCTCCTCAGCCACCCAGGCTTTCCCCGTCTCTCCCACAAGTTGCACCCATGTCTTTTTGCCGCCGGTATCACTTGAAGCAAGCTCGTCCGCCTTCTTCAGCAACCACACCTTCTTGGGCTGAGGGAAGTTCTGGGAACTGGAAAACCCACGAACTAGAAGTTGAAGGCTCAAGAACTCCTTCACGTCTGCAACTTCAGTGCCGACTTTTGCGGGCTTGACGGAGAAGAGGGTATTCTTTCCAGGCCATGGTTTGGGGTACGAGCGATGCACCACAGGAATGGTCTTGAAGTCCGCTGCGGTCCATAGCTCATACTCTGTGTGGTAGGCCAGGGATGGAATCTGGCCTCCTGGACCTGTAACTCCAGGTTTTCGCGAGCATCCCCCAAAGAGTGCGTTCATTTTTTCATTGCTTGCTCTTTCTTTCGGGTATTCCTGGTTGAGTATGAAAATGCTGCCAGAGTCCGAAAGCCGATTGTTTTTCCAATGTGTGTGAGGGATTTTCTAGCAAGAATCGGGTTGTCCGGGGGTTTCTCCAAAAGTTGGTTTCTCTTTTTCGGGGTGTTGGCAAAACCCTGCAAAGGCCCATCCTGCGACAAAGGCCTATCCTGCGACAAAGGCCCATCCTGCGACAAAAGCCCATCCTGCGACTACGGCTGCCCTGCAGCCACGACAGGCCTCTGTCCGTAGCTCTACTGAGGCAGACCCAGTATAGACCTGCCAAAACCCAATCCGAGGTAGTGTACCCCTCCCCAAGCCCGCCCCCGATTTCCTTTTTTTTTTTTTTTTCGGTTTTTTACCTCACCCAACTGTACAGGTGCATAACCCCCTGATGAGGCACCTTTTCCTTCTATCCTTTCTTTTTTGGAAACAAATTGAAGACATGAGAACACACAAACGCAAACGGTGGTGCCGTCATCAAAGGAAGAACCCAAAAAGGAAAGGAGAGGAAGAGGCCAGCTTTACTGGGCTGCTTATGCCGGGAAGATAATGAAAAACAGGTGAAAGGGTGGGTAGGGGGGGAAGTAACGAAAGACAAGGGATGGCTATGATAACATAGGGTTAGCCTGCTCTGCAGCCTTCTTCTGGTGGTTTTTGACTCCAGCCCTGAGTTTGAGTCAGGGCGTTTGCGTCTGGGGGGCTGTCAGAGTGGCTTGGGCCGTGTCCCGCACTCGTTTCAGCGCAGGCACAGCGGTGTGTCGGTGGTCTTCTCAGGGAGTTGACTCACCCGTTTCGCCAGTTTTTGGCTGGGGGGAACAGTGGGGCTGTTTTCACGCCCCGCCTCCCCGGCCTTGGGGAAGAGAAAAGATGATGGAACTCAAGACTTTTATGGAGAAGAAGATCTGGTACTTCCGCGAAGTAACCACCTGGTCTCTGGGGCCGTCGTCGTTTCGCCCGGCCGGCGGCGTCGCTCTGTGGCGTGTCTGCCGTGGCCGCTTTCGTGCTCGCTCCGGGTGGCGCTGTGTGCGGCCGCCTGGCCCTGGGGCACTTGTTTTTGAGGGTGGTTACTTCGGGAAGCGGTAAACACAAGAAGGGCGCGGTGGTGGGGTTTTGGTCTGCTCTGTGCCAGACTATGGTGCCCGTTGTTCACGAACGTGGTTCTGGCTGTGTCAGTCGATCGCCACTCGCATCAACTCGATGCTCTTCTGCGGTTTCCTACCCGCTACCCGGTGACCGGTAACAAGCAGTCTCTCCTGTTCTTGACCTTCAGCTGAGTGGTCAGGAGAGCCGCCGCGGTGCATCAGGTTCCAGTCAGAAAGAAGACGTTGGTTGTGGACCGAGAGGTAGGGCACGGGGAGTTGGTGAGAACGTTTTTTGGTTGTCGACGCTGGCGCTGTTGCCCGTTCCTGAAGCCGTCAGTGACGGCAGTGCCCGCGACGGATCTCATCTGCAACCCAGTGATCGGATATAAGCTGCCTCGCCCAGTTTTTGACCTTGTGCTTGTTGGTCAGGAGGGCTGCCACGATGCACCGAGTTCGTTAAAAAAAAGACGTTGGTTGTTGCGGGCTACGGGCCCGACATTGGAGGGGCAATGTGTCGTCGGCGGTTGGACCGTGTAAGGTCCGACACTAGTTGTGTGCCTCTCGCACAAGTCCCAACTCTCCTGCAGTTTTCTTTCTGCAGCGGTCTGTGACCGGGCACAGTCTGACTCTCCCGGTACGGGGTGGTCAGGAAAGGCCGTTGGAGCACCGCGGCTCGACCGCGGAGCGGTCTTCTTTCAATGAAACAAAACACTTTTCCCCATCTTTCCCCAAAGAAGGTGGCTAAAGCCCGTGCGGGCACGTCGGCGTCGACTTCGAATGCGGCGTCGTGCAATGCCTTCGGCCTTCAGTGCGTCAGCCGGACTCAGAGTCGCTCTCCCGCGGCCGCCACTGGCTGGGGAGAGGAGTTAGTTCGTCATCCCCCGTGTTGCCAGGTTCCGTCGAGGAGGACGACGACGACATCGCAGGGGACGAGACCGGTGTGCGAGTGGAGAGGTACGGGGAGGGCTCTTCTTCTCGCTCCTGACTCTCCAGAGATGGGGGTCGAGCCGCCTCCGCGTCCTTGCGCAGTATCGCATATGTCGGGATGACATCGATCCGCTGCAAGTAGCGCAGGGCTGCCTCCGGGTGCTTGAAGAGCAGCTCCCATAGGCGAACTTCGATCGCGGCTGACCTGTCGAATCCAACTGCGTCCCACATAGCTGCCCGTGCTGCTCCCGACTCCGCGTGCCGACACGAGATGAAAATGTGTGGAAGGAAGTTATGGACCCGGTGTCCACAGAGGGGGCAGGGTCGGAAGTACTGCTCCTGCTCTGAGGCCGGGAGGCTCCTATACCCCGTAAAGTACCGGGTGATAAAGAGACCGTGGTGCATCGTTCGGAACTGGCGGATTTCCTTCTCTGCCCTCACGGTCAGTTTGTCCGGCACTGGGATCTTGCGTCCCCCAACGATCTTCACGAACGGCATGCCTACAGCAAGGCGGCGAGCCCTCACTATCGCACCTTTAGCTCCCCTCTCGCCGTCCTCCCTGAGCAAAAACAGCTTGAAGCGGTTTGTCGCTTCGACGTACGAGAGCGGCGGCGGGCGGGAAACTCCGGCAGCGAGGGTCAGGTCGGGGGACTGCGTCAGTTGGCGGGCTAGCAGAGCAGCCTTCTTCGCCAGCTTGTCAGCGCGGTCATTCCCGGGGAGCTTGCAGTGACCGAACACGAACTGCAGGATCAGAATATACCCCCTCCTGGCGATGTTGCAAAGTTTCAGCCAGATCAGCTGGTTCATGAACCGCTTCTGTCGGTGGGGGCCGGGGGCGAGGTCTTTCAGAAGCGACTGCGAGTCGCTGAGCACCCACGCCACCTTAGGTTCATCGAATGCCATCTGCGCGGTTGCTTCCCGAGAGGTCTCTTCATCCAGGATTTCAACCGCATTGAGGAAAGCGACCTGCTCCGTGCGGAAACTGTTCGAGTGGGCCCCGACCGGGCAAGTCCAAGCGATGGCGTTACCGTCCACCGGTCGCCTCCAGTCCGGGCCACGGTCGCCGAATGGTTTCTGCACATAGACCCCGCCGCCTCCCCACACGGTGAGGTCGGTAGTGTTGATGGCCCACGGCTTCAGCTCGGCTGGTCCCGTGTACAGTGGCAGCCGAGCCCCCGTCCGGGCGGAGCCGTCCGCCCATGCTATCCGGTGGGGCTTGGGGAGTGAATCCAGCCTGGTTGCCACCGTTCTTCTGTTGACGGCCGGGTCTTTCGACCGCTTTTTGTCGAGCGTGCTGTGTACCGTCACCTTGGGGACACTTTCCCAGGGTTTAAACGGGCGGTACATCGGGATCTCACGGCTCCTTTTGTTGAGGCGTGCGCGCGTGTTCAGTTCCGCGAACTTCAAGAGCAGCAGACTGCGCGTGTCCAGCACCTCAGACCAGACAGAACGCCGCATCGACATCTTTTCGCACAAGGTGCCAAGCCTGTACTCGATGTACCCATGGATCGAGAGCACGCGGGCCTCTCTCTGCGCAATGAAGGCCGACACCCCTTTCTTGCAGCCCAGTACGTACGACAGGGCTACTCTGTGTCGGCTCTCGAGTAAAGCCAGAAGGAGAGGATTGGGACAACCATGGCTGGGGAGTAGGAAAGGACCGTAAGCAGCAAGGCAGTGCGTTACGACCGGGAGGACGTACGTCAGGTACACCTTGCGGTTCGTGCAGACGCTGAGGCCCCAGGACTTCATGCACGTTCTCCGCAGGATGATCATTCTCTCCGACAGCCTTTCCAAGACGTTTTCCACGTGCGGGCGGAAGGAGAGGTTGTTGTCGATGATCAGGCCTAGGAAGCGGTGCTGTGTGACCCACCGCAGGGAGGTAACCACCTTGACCTTGGAAGTTGCACATCTTGGACGGAGATCGTTTTGCGACCTGACCGCGATTCCGTTGCGGGCGGCGACGTGTTTGCCGTGATGTGCCTTCAAGTCGCCATTCGAAACGAAGCTGCAGTTCTTGAATCCCCAGCTTGTGTCTTGGGGGTCGAGACAGAGTTCAGCGGTGGTGGAATCGAACACGAGGTGAGGAGCAGCAGAGGAGTCGCGCCTCTTCCAGTTGAAGAAGACTCCTTTTGTTTTCTCATGTGAGATTTGCATCTTCGCGCGAGTCGACCATTCCTCAACCAGGGTGATCACATCCTGTGCCCACTTCGCCAGGCCGTCCAGTTCGTCCGCAGAGATCGCGAAGCCGGTGTCGTCAGCATACAGTGAGGGAGTGATCTTGGCACGTTGAGCTTCAGGGCTGAAGTTAGCAGCGTTGTCTTTGACCTTGAGGATGTCTCTCCCTAAGTCGTCGATGCAGAGGAGGAATAGAACAGGCCCCAGGACCGTTCCCTGGGGGACACCTCTCTGCAGCTTCGAGGACTGGCCAAGTACCCCGTCCACCTTGAAGCGCGCCCTGCGGTCCTCGAGGAAAGCACGTAGCCAGAGCACGAAACGTTGTGGGACTCCCCTCTTCTCGAGGATTCGGAGCAGGCGGTCGTGATCAACGGTGTCGAATGCACTCATGAGGTCAAACGAGAGGAAGCACGCAAATTGGTTCAATCGGCGCGCCTCGTCCAGGGCGGCGACAATCGAGAAAGCTTGCTCCTCAGTTCCTCTATCCTCTCGGAAGCCGCCTTGGAAGACCGAGTACGGCATCACCGTCGGGAAATCAGGGCTCTCGGTGATGAAGACGAGCCTGTTTTTTACGATGATTTCCATGAGCTTTGCCGACACGCTGGTTAGCGCAATCGGTCGGTAGCTCAGCGGTGACGAACGATCTTTACCAGGCTTGTGGATGGGCACCATGTGAGCGTCCCTCCATTGGCGTGGGATCTCACCCTTCCTCCAAGATTCGTTGAAGAGCTGCAGCATGGAGTTGCGGGCCTCAGGTCCGAGGTTCTTCAGAGCCATTGAACACAGCCCCTGCGGATCGAGGCTCTCCTTCTTTTTCAGATCATCGATTGCCCGGTCCAGTTCGTCTGGGGTGATCTCTCCAGTGGCGCCGCGGATTCCGTCGTCCGGTTCGAGTTCGGGGCCGTAGGTTGGTTCGAAAGGGGTAGCTGCACCGCTCACCACAGCTTTGCACGTGTTAGCGAGACATCTGCCCAACAAATCCGCTTTCCCTTTGCCGGAAGTGTACTGGCTGCGACCGTCAGACAGTGGGGGAAGCAGGTTCCTCTGGAATCGGCCATCAATCGAACGGATGATCCGGTACAGGAAGCTGAGGTCGGTGCCGGAGTTGATTCCAGCCACCACCTTGTCCCAGTACCGTCCTTTGGCTGCATGAGCAGAAACCGAAAACGCCTCCTTAGCGCGACCGTACTCCTCGAGTTTGTCGGCGTCAAAAGGGTCCCCTTCTGATGCTTCTAACGCCGATCTCTTCAGCCGCTCCAGTTGTGTGAGCTCGGGTGACCACCATGGTCTGTGCGGGCCCTTTCCGGACGCCCTGGGCACACGTTCGCGGATGGCAGAACGGATCGCGGCGGAAATCCCGTCTGATCGTGCTTGGATCGAGGGGATGTGACCCTTAGGGCAGCATTGTTCGACATCCTCCAGGAACGCCTTCCAGTCGGCTTTAGCCCACACGTAGTGAGGGGGCCTTTTCAGCACTTTCTGACGATGTCCCCTGGCAACTCGGAACACCATGACCTTGTGATCGGACTTACCCCAGGGCGGCAGCGTCGTCCAGTCGAGAATCAGCTGCTCAGGAGGGCGAGCGGTGATTACAACATCGGTGGATGATGGCCTGGCGGATGTGGGCTCCCTTGTGGGCTTCGACGGGTCGTTGTGCACGGTCGCGGGGTATTCCTGCAGCCAGTCGAACAGCGTAGAGCCTCCAGAGTTAGGTGCCCCACGCGACCACTGCGGATGGTGGAAGTTCAAGTCCCCGGCAATGATAGTCGTGTCGTCGAGCTCGAGCGATTCAAGGTTTTCGGGCAGTAAGGCGGGCGATCCTGGCGGGCGGTACACATTCAGCAGCCTTAGCGGAGGTAGTCCAACGCGTTTGACCAAGACGCCAAGACACTCGGTGGAGCAGTCGTCACCGAAGGAGGCGCCCGGGATTAAGGACGCTGCGAGATCAGCCCTTACGAACGTGAGAAGGCCCCCTCCACGGCTTCCGCGGTCCCGGCGGAACAAAACGTAACCGTCCAGGTGCGGGGGCAGAGACTCGTCGGAGAGCCAGGACTCTTGGAGGAGAACAATATCGGGCCGCAACTCCTGGACTCCTCTGCTGATCTCCTCCAGACTCGTAGGAATGTTCTCACGGGCGTTGTAGGAGCGGCAGTTGGTGGAGGCGATGGTTAGGGCATCAGTCCAGTGCGGCGCGCCCCCGTCGCGCGCCACACACGGTGCCCGCTCTCTGCCGCGATTTGCGCTCCTGCGGCTCCGTCGCTTGGGGCGTCTGCGACTACATCTTTTCCTTCTCGATGTGGCAGACGGAGCGAAACGAAGAAGGATCGTCCGGAGTGCCGCAAACCTTCGAAAGGAGCTGTTGGCTGGAGCCGCTCAGCGGGGCGTCACTGGATTGCGACGGCGTGGACGCGGTAAGACTCCGCGATCGAGGGCGGTTAGCCTTCTGCTTCTTGTGAATGGCTGCCACCAACTTCACGTTTTTGCCCTCTTGGACCGGCATGCCGACCTTCATCGCGTCTATCCTGAGGGGCCGGTTGACCAGAGGCTGGGCCAATACTGAACTGACCAAGCTGCCGGCGCCCTGAACCGGGCTAGGCCCATTGTGTACCACTAAGGGCATGTCGCGCTCAGGGGTTGGGGATGGAGAAGTCATTTTCGATCCCTTGTTAGCCCCCTTACCAGCGGAGGACGACTGGACCTCATCCACCCTCGCCGCAAGCGTCGTCATCCGTTCCCCCATCAGCTTCAGTTGAGCGGTGACTTCGAGGAGCGGACCAGCGACGGCCTCTGACACTTTCTGCGCGACACATGCTCCGACAGAGTTTTCGACCAGGGTTGCTACCTCACATGCACCAAGGGTGGGAGCACGCTTTTTCTCCATGTCGGCAACACTCTCCCGCACTATGCTGCCGACAAACTCTTTGAACGCGGCTGCGTCTTGCGTGGGGGGCTGTTCGGGCAGGGGTGCGACCCGCGGAACAGGTGCGGAGGCAGTGGACGAGGTTGCTTCTTTAACAAGGCTGCGAACCAGGGATTGCAGCTCGAGTTCGTCGATGTCGGCGACAGCCCTAGGCGGATTAACTGGCGAGGACGACGGTGAGGACGATGAGGTGGGATTTGCACGGGCCGGCGGGGGCGAGCTGCAAGGCCGCAGAGTCGCTTTTGCATAGGACGTCAGCCCGACCTCGCTCCCGCCGGCTAGAGGGGTGCCGTCGTTGCCAAAGGAAGATCCGTCCGCACCATCCGTGGTACTGCTCTTACCAGCAAGCTCCCACAGGGTACTGGCAGCTTTGCCGTAACGCTCGAGGAATACGCTGTACGGAACCGGTGTTGAACCTTCATGTACGTCACAACGCAGCGTGTTCGATTCGTCTCTGTATGAGGACGAGAGGCGGACGGACGCGATATGTCTGGAGGGTTGGATCGGGTACCGATCCACCCTTTTGATGGTGATGCGCATGCCGTTGAGGAGATCGCAGTCAAACCTTCCCGGGAGCGTCTCGGACTTGACAGCCCACTCGGCGTATCGTCCCGATTTGGCCGTCTTGAACAAAGGCGTGACGTTCCACCCCAAGCGCGTCAAGTTCCGTTGCAGCGTGTTTGCGTTCGAACCGCAGGGGATGCCAGCCACCGCGAAATAGGCGATCTCCGCGGGTAAATCCGGTAACAGCTGACGGGCTTCGGCGTACGAGGATGCCCTGACTCGAACACCCAATTCCCCTCTGCAGTAAGAAAGACCCAGTTGGAGATGATCTATCTTGGCTGCGATGCTGCTGACTTCCCCCATGTCCGCCCTATCCGGGACCAGTAGGACACGGTAATCTTGCGAGTTCAGCGGTTCAAAGTACGCACCCTGGTACCCGCTTGCGCGCAAGATGTCGACTTCATCTGCTGCGTTGGCCGAAAAGTGTATCTCCAAGGTCTGGTACACTTCGCCCCGGGAGAACTCTTGTTTGGCTGCAGCATCCCAGCACGAGTTAACTGCACCGCGGGTCAGGACGCTGTGCAGGTAGTACTGCCCCCACTGGAACGGGGAGCCCGACACTTCTTCCCATGACGCATGGGTGACGTCGCCGTCGAACACGTGCAGGGGGAAGACGGCTCGAAAGCGCATCTCAGGGAACTCCCAGTCGCGATACAGGTCAGCTTTATCGCAGTCCCTTGCGCCATCACTCCACACGAGGCCATCGGGTGGTCCATTCCCCCTGCGCGATTTTCCGCCCTTGTGCCCCTTAGTCCCGGAGCTCGCATCCCCAGCGGGGGCACTTGGCACGCTGGTACCCGAGGACCCAGCGCCCCTACCGCCCCTGTTTCCCTTGCCGCCGCGCCAACTACCTCGGCCACCTCCCCCGAGGAGCCTGACCATCACGGTCAGTGTGTCGTCGCGGTTGACGGCGTTCTCGGCAAAGGAGTCCGAGAGGACTAGTTGCCTGGTTCCCTGCGAAATCCAGCACACGTCGGGGTCAAACCAAGTCGACTGCGCGAAGAAGTCCCCGACGACAGTTTCACTGTCCACCGTGCAGTGTCGGTGCTTGCCGGAGGGGTCACAGACCCAGAACGACAGCAGTGCAGGAGTGTCGGGGGCAGGCGGGGCGGACGTTGTTGCGAGCGTTGTAGTCGAGGGCGGGGGTCGCACGGGGTTGACCGCAACAGACGTGTTTTGCGTACAACCGCCGCCGAGGACCAACGGTGATGCACGAGCGTGGGGGACAAGGACGTTGTCAGTGGTGCCTTCGAGCGTGGCACGTTGAGCTCGGAGCGTGCTCCGGCGCCTGACAGCCGCCCTCATCAACCTTCGTTGTCTCGCTGGCAGACTCCGTAGTATGGAACGAGGGGGCTGCGGTAGGCGCGGGAGGCAGGGCGCGTCGATGGCGTGGGTAAGGTCAGGGAGGATCAGGGGATCCCAAACGGTGTCGGCGGCAGTGACAGATGAAGGTCGCGTCCAGGGGCGGTCCTCGCAGCACCCGACAGCAGTGTGCGAGCCGTAGCGGTCGCGTTCGAACCAGCCGCCGTATGCTCTAGGGGGCGAGGGAGATGCAGATGCGGCATGCCTTCCGGTCGACGGCGCATCTGCCGTCGGCACGACGGTGGGGCCCGCTACCACTCGCACGACGACCAAGCACGTTGCAACCGGGACGTCGGAGATCGTGGCGGCGAAGGTTCCGACAGGCGCGTCGCACCGGCTGGCGTCGTAGTCGCCGCCGTCGTTTCCATGCTGGTCGTCCGAGCGTTCGATCCACCACGGCGGCGTACCAACGCTGCTGACAATTGACGTGTCGTGCATGGTCTCGTTGAGGAGCTTCCAGTTCATAAGGTCCGTCGACGTGTGGCAGCCGATCCCCTCGCTCAAGGCACACGGACTCTGCGTCAGGGACGTTCCGATCCAGCACGACACTTCGCAGTTGGACGTCACAAACGGCTCAGTGACGGAGAACTCGGCTTCGACGAGCAGCAGGAGGCCGAGGCAAATGCACGTCAGCACTGCGATCGGCCACCTTTTCTTCACTTCGGGCGGTACACTGACCGAGTGTGATAGCGGTTTTCCCATTTTCCCTCCCAACCAAACTCCCATACCAATAAAGTCTCCAATAAAGTAATTTTGCTAGCGGAAATTGCTCCGCAGTAAAGGATGGCTTCCATACTTGATTGTATGGTCTCCCAACCATCCCCAACAGGGGACCTCAGAGGAGTGGAGTAAGGTGCCCTGGTGGCCCGAACTAAAAAAAAAAAAAAAAAAAAAAAAAAAAAATTTTTTTTTTTTTTTTTTGTGAAATTCTGTTCTGT
Source organism: Diplonema papillatum (assembly GCA_030068145.1). Taxonomy (NCBI): domain Eukaryota; phylum Euglenozoa; class Diplonemea; order Diplonemida; family Diplonemidae; genus Diplonema; species Diplonema papillatum. The sequence continues at coordinate 25,780 of JAPJBO010001484.1, read as the reverse complement.
TCTGTAGGGCGGAACGAAGCCCGGGCAAGACGAGGCAAGACGGTCTCTAACGGGCAAGCGTACAGTGGTTCTTTGTGCCACCATTTACTCCGTTGTGTTGTTTGTGATGGAGTGATGACTACTACTTGTTCGTTTATCGGTTTTTTGTTTCACGTAAATTGTTTTTCCTTCTGGCTACGGTTCTTGGTTCTCGTTATTGGGTTCGCTTTCTGGTAATGGTTTTCGGTTTACGTAAATTGGTTCTCTTTCTGTTAACGGTTTTCGGTTCACGTAAAAGTTTGAGGTCCTACTCCAAGTCCGAGGGCGTGGTCAGGGCGCGCAGCTTTTCATGTTTCAATGCTGTCTCCTCCGAGCCGTACCTTCTCGGGTGAGCATCGGACCTCAGTTTTGCTTGCGATGCTTGAGGCACCTATACGTACTGGGCAAATCAATTCGCTTTTCGCTAGTAATGCCTCTGCTCCTCTTTCTACTTTCTTGGTTCAAAGTGTCAAGTGCAAGGTGCCGGAGTAGAATTCTCTAGCTTCCTACTCTCGTTCTCCATTTGTACTTCGCTTCGCTTTGCCTTCGTTTCGTCGCTCTTCGAGGTTGCTTCGACGTCGGGGGTCGGCCGTCTCGCGGTCACGGTCGTGACTGTTCCTCGGACGCGCTCTCGTGGGCCGGGGGGGTTGTCCCTCCGACGGACGAGGCGGGGCCCGGTATGCGGTGGTTGAGTCGGGGCCGAGTCCGATTACGGGCGTGCAAATCCGCTGGCCTCGAGTTCGCGTGTTTGTGTCGCGGTTCTCGTGGCGGATGGGCGGGATTCGGTGGGCTGTTCGTCGGGTGTGGTCGGCACGAGTATCCGGTACTCCTCCAGCAGTCCGGTCCCTTGCAGGTACTCGAGTGCCGTCTCCGGGTGTTCGAACAGCAATCTCCACAGCTGTTCGTGTCTCGGTATCCACACCGGTTGGCCACCCTCCCGCCGTAACGGGGAGGCCACTTCCCACATCAGGTCACGCTTCCCTTGCGTCCCCTCATGGCCGCAGTCCAAGAAAAGGTGCGAGACCGGGCACTCGGCTACCTCTCCGCAATGCGGGCAGGGACGATTCGAGCTCCGTTCGGACTTCGCTAACGCGTCGTAGTCCTCCCGGCACCAATTGCGAAGGAGGCGGTGCTGGCCCGTGCGGATCTGCCTGATCTCACGCTCGGCCCGTCGCGTGAGGTGATCGATTTTCGGGAGTTTCCTCCCGTTGACGATCTGCGCGTGTGCGAGTTTCCCGTCGTAGTGGGAGCCCAACTCCGGGTGGGCCTTCAGCACGCCTGCCGACCACCTCTTCTGCACATAGCTCTTGTGCCTGGCCGCCGCCGTCGATCGCGTGAGCGGGGGACGGGGTCCCCTTTCTCCTGGCGAGCTGGCGCCGGTCTTCGCCCGGGTATCCGCTTCGTCGTTCCCGGCCAGTCCACAGTGGCTGTAGACGAACTGGAGGTGGATGGTGTACCCACGATCGGCGAGCTTGCCCAGCAGCTGCCAGATCTCGATGTTGGCTGGGTCGACTTGGCGATGTGGTCCATGGTCGAGGTCCTGGAGGAGCGAGCTCGAGTCAGTCAGTATCCACAGGGTTTTGTCGTTCCTCCTGCTCAGACTGCCCACGAGGACGCGCAGGGCTCTCTGCATCGCCACCTGTTCCGCCCGGTAGCTTGTCGCCCACTTGCCGGCCGGACCGCTGTTGGTCGCCCACCAGGGAAGATCGTCTTGCGCGCTTCTCCGTATCGACCAATTCTCTCCGGATTCGATGGCAAACCCGGCTCCTCCCCATTTCGTCTCCGTGGGTGTCGGTTCCGTTGTGCCGTTGAGGACTGTTAGCGCCGGTTCCATTGTGGTTTCCTCAACAACAGAGCCGTCGGTCCAGGTTACCAAGAGCGGCGTCGGCAGGGCGGCTAACACACGTTCCACTACCCTTCTGTTCGCCTCCACGTCTTCCGACTTCTTCCTCAGTGTTGCCGAGATGTGCACTTTGGGGCACCGTGGCTCCCACGGCGCGAACGGGTTCGCCTTGCGGGTCTGCCTGTCGACGTCTTCCGTCCGCGCGCGCCTCTTCAGGAGTCCGTATTTGACGGCGATCGTGTCGTGCTTGTTTGTGGGGACCAGGGTGTCACGCCACTGCGGGTAGGTCGCCAGCTTCTCGCACAGTGTTGCGAGTCGAAGATCGGCATAGACCGAGATTGGCTGCACCCGCGACTCAATCGAAACGGCCTCCACGGATGCCGAGCGCCTGCATCCCGTGACGGCGCAAAGCCCGGCCTTGTGCTGGCTCTCCAGCTTCGCCATGGTCGTCGGTCTGGCAAAGGCGCCGTATACCGACAGGGCGTACGTCATCTTCGGGAGTACGTAGGTGTAGTATCGTCGAGACAAAATGAACACCAGGATTCCTTGGTCGGCGGAGTCCGGGTGGGGAAACTCACGAAATAACGCTAGAAAGTGCGGTGCAAAAAGTCAAGGTGGGATTGTCATCAATGTGGTGGCGCCGACTGACAGCGACGACTCGATGCAACGACAGGCTGGATTTGGGGTGCTGTAGGACTACAGTACTGACGTGACGGAGTAGCAGTACTACGACAGTAGTAGGTTGTACAGTCGCCGTGACACGCATAGTATGCGGCATACCAGTGCCGCACGAATCTGGGAAAAAGTTCAAGGTTGACGGAATTGATTGAAGATTGGATCTCGAGAAAAATGCCAGCTGCGGGATTCGAACCGTGCACCGTCGGCCTCGAAGGCGGTGATCTTGCGACTGGGCTGCTGTCCAATGGGTGAAATTCTGTTCTGTTCTGTAGGGCGGAACGAAGCCCGGGCAAGACGAGGCAAGACGGTCTCTTTCGGTGAATTTTTTTTTTTTTTTTTTTTTGCATGAGGCACCCGCAAGTGTCCTCGCAGGTAGGGGCGTTACTGGGCCCGCTTTGTGCCGGAAGGCACGCCACGCGCTTGTTTTCCTTTTGTGTCGCAGGAATCGAGGTGTGTTGGAAGAGGGCGGGTTGCTTTCCCTGGAGGGTGGGTGTAGAAAGTGCTTTGGTATAGGCATCACGCGGAGACCCCCGTTTCGGCCCGTTAGGCAAGTTACGCATCCCCCCACACGCCGGGCACTCGTCAGACGAGCTACGTGCAGGGGGTTCTGACCTTGTGAAGTTGCAGATTGACCTGACACTCGGGACCGACAATGAAATGTCGGTTGCGCGTCCTTCGTGTCAGGCAGGGTCTCCGAGGGCTGAAAGCCCTTGCTTTGGTGTGTCAGGGGCTGGGGGGAGAGAAAAAGCGTCCTTTTTCGTCAAATCCAAATCCCGTGGTACACTGTGCTGGCTTAGGGGGGTGTCGCTACTCACCCTGTCATCTGACATGCTGCCCTGTAAATGCTGCGCCTGGAACGCGGTGCCGCTGTGTGCGTGACACAGAGGAAAAGTGTGTGGTGTGGGGGCTATCCTTTCGAAGCGGACAACATGTCTCGCCCTGGGTCTGGGGTGTTTTACTTCTCTGAGCAAAAGAGAGTGCCTGCGCTCTGGGAGCCTGGGGGAGGACTCTGGCCCAGGGGTTTGGTGAGTGTTGTGTTTGGCTGAAGGGGCTCCTTTCTAATCTTCTTGAGTCTGCTACGTCAGGCACGACGCCGTGGCTCCAAGGTTCGCACTGTGCTGGCATAGGGGGGGTGTCGCTACTCACCCTGTCTCCTGACATGCTGCCCCACAAAAATCGGTTATCGGTTATCGGTTATCGGTACGGTGGATACCTGCCTCGGCAAAAAAAAACTGGGTGCGCATTTTGTGGGGTTTCAAACAAAAAAACCACCCGGGGGGGGACCTTCGACCTTTTGGCTGACACCACCGGGGATTTTCCCCGGTAAGGTAAAAATGTGACCTCCCTTAGAAGGTCGGTATTTTAAAGTCTCCGGTTGACCGTAGAGGCTTGAGTATGGCGGGGGGTTGAGAAAAGTGAGAGGGTGCAGCTCGTTTCGGGTGTTGTGTCACTCCGTTGTGAAACCTTGTGAAGTCCCCTAGCGCGTTTAGGGGGTGCTTGGGAGAGAAACTGGAGTTACTGGAAGAGAAAGTTTCCGATCCAACAGGAGATGGAGCAATCACCTGGAGAGGCTTTACTCCTTCTTTAAGGGCAACTCCGCCTTTGCTTGCGCTGCCCTTCCATACGACCGGCTTACCCTGTCATCACTGACGCGTGCCCGCCTAATGAACACCTTCGTAAACACTAGCGTGTCAGGAACTCGTGGTTGGCACTGGATGCTTGTAACAACCGACCGGTCGCTCCGAAGATGCGTTGTATCTTGCTCGCTTTCTGACTTTTGCGGAAGCAAGATAGTCAGCCACCTTGCAACGGTCTTTTCCGCCGACACCGACTCTTGGTTCATTGAGACGGACGCTCGAGGATGTCAACAAGACGATTGGAGCTGCGGTTACCATTCCTTGTTTGCGGCGCTGCAGTTCACAGACTGCATCCCAGAGCCGTTGGTGATCCCGCCCACGCCTGTCGTCTTCATTCACAAGTGCCAGAACGCTCTGCAATTGCTGTCATCGTGATGTCTTGTTGCTAATACTCTGACCGCGGTACGATTTTCCTGCTCAAAGGCTCGATACAACCAAGATTTTCGGGAACCAAAATGGGGGATCATCATAGGGTTTCAACAGTTTTCAAATTTCACTAAGTACGTCAGACCCCATGTTTTTAGTACGAAACGTGTTAATTAAGAACCACTTTGGCCAGAAAAGTAGCTAAGAAACATTTACACGTTTCGTATTAAACCCGCATACGGTATAACATCGACCGACTCCGTAGCCGCCGCCGCAGCGCTAAGACACATCTCATCAGCGGGAACACGATCTAGCGGGGAAAGACGAGCCCATCTGTCCCACCGATGAAGACGCGATACCGCAGCGCGCACGCTGCGCAGTGCACTGCGGCGGGCAGGGCCGTCGGGAACTCGTCCCCGCACCGGGAACACACGTACCTTGTGTGTGTTTCCCAGCGCACCCGCGTGGGCTGCGCCTGTGTAATTGTGTGTGTGTGTGTGTGTGTGTGTTCGATCTCAGTTGTGGGTAACCCCTGCGCGGAATATGGGTCGATGCCAAACCCCCCCCGTAAACAACAATAAAGTGCAGAAACTGTAGCTTTTAAATCGTTGGTGTCATTTGCATGCAAATGAGTACCACACTATGCCAGCTTTTCGCTACGTGACCCCAGAAGGGTCACTTTTTCCGCGCTTTCGGCGCGGCGCAACTCTAGTCGGTTGCAACTGTTGTTGGCAGTTGCTCACGAGTTCGTAATCCGAAAAGGACTCGGAATCTTCGCTTTCTCGCTTGCGCCGATAGGCACGCCGCGATGCGGAGGACGCGAGAAGCCGGGAAGAGCCGGCGGGTGGGCGCGATCGTTGCGCGACCCGTGGAGGGCGCAGTGGGCGCGAGTCAAGTCCGAGTTCATCGGAGTGCGAAGAACTAGCACTACGTTGGGGGTGCTGGTGTACTATAGCTCATATGCCCAGCATCTTTGACAGCAGCATTTCCCTTTCACGTTGCACCTGCACGCCGTTCCTGCTATGCCCGTATGCAGAAAACACATGCATCACATGCATTATGGGGTGGCCATAGTCATCGGGTCGACAGGGAGAATCACAAATTGTCATGGGCCAACTTTTCAAAAAATCGATCTAATCACAAAAAATTTAGTATGGCTGGTGTGGTCGGTATAGCCAGGGGAACTATGGGGAACTGACCTTGGGGTGTCCCACAACAAAACATACGTTTTCGAGCAGCACACCCATCGGGTTGGGTGTGCGTCGGGATGCCGACCTGCAGCGTCGGACGTGCTGCAGGAAGAGCTTTCTGCTCGGGAAAACTCCCGAGCAGCTGCACAGCCAGCGTGGGGCGTCCCTGCTCAGCACGACCACACCCTCTGGCTGCGGTTGTTGCTGTATGGGTGTGTGTGTGTTCGATCTCAGTTGTGGGTAATCCCTGCGCGGAATATAGCCCATTTTTCCGCCCTAGGTTGCTGCCGAGGCTCCTGCCGCCCGCTCGTGATGATTGCCCATTGTGCGGAGCTTTGTCTGGCACGGGCGTTTTGCCTCATGGTTTACATGTTGTTGGTCACAGCATCTTCCCGAGAGCAGCCGATTTCTCTTACATGATGCGCAGCGGGGTGCATCGTGTTTCGCGCACGTCAGCGTTCGATTTCCTGGGGGCCTCGCCGGCTGCGACCGCTGGCTGCTGGCTCCTCTCTCCTGCTCTCTTCCTCTCCGCTCTGCCACTGGGCTCATAGTCCTGCTCCGGGTGTATGTCCGCCGCCCACGCTTAAGCCAATGACCTTTTCCCCCCACAGGCTCAACAGCCAGCAAAGATGCCACTGTGCAGCTCTTTTGGGGACGTCCTCGAAACCCAGCTTCCCTAGCACCGCGCGCATCTGGCCCGCCCTGTCTGTTGCGTCCGCGAACAGCCCTTTCATCTGGACCACTTCCCTCGCGTCCTTTTCCCAGGATGGGAACCTAAGAACCTTCTCTGTTCCCGTGGCCACGGCCTCAGCCAGGGCTTTCGCGGCGGATTCGTCCAAGGCCATTCCCAGTTGTTTTTATTTTTCGCTCTCACGAACGGGGTCGGTCCTGCTTTTGGCTTTGTAGGTTCTCCCGACTCCCCAATTCGTGGTTAGCACAAACTCAACTATTCCCTGCAGTATTTAAGGGGGGTCAAATAATAACACTGCGCCACAGGTACCCTTGCCCCCCAGCAACGAGATTCCCCCGATTCCTCCGATTTCTGCGCCATCTGACCCGCTCAGTTTTGGTTAGGTGACGGCCGATGCGCCTCGGTTGGGCATGGGGATCATTGCTCATGAAGGGGGCTACGCGAGGGTACAGTTTGCTGTCGCTTCTTTCCCAGCTGCACAGTCCCATGTAAGACCAGGCGAAAAAAGACTGCGTGTTTTTTCTCACCGAAAAACAATTCAATAAGGGGTGAAAAGCAAACCGGTTGTGCGGCGGCCTCCTGCTGCTCCTCGGCCGGCGCCTCGGCCGGCTCCTCGGCCGGCTCCTCGGCCGGCTCCTCGGCCGGCGCCTCCTCCGGCTCCCCGGCCGGCGCCCCGGTCCGCTTCCGCTTGTGCTTCTGTGCGTGTGTGTGTGTGTGTGTGTGTGGAATTCAAATGATGGGTAACACCTGTTGCGGAGTATAGGTGTCAGGTTTTCAGCTGTATTACGTTACGGCTAAGGTCCGTGTCGGCTTCACGCCTCGCCGTGGAAACGAGAATTCGGGTGTCTGCTCCTTCCACTCCAAATACCCACGCGGGCGGCTCTGATCCTCTCCGACCGCGAGTATTCTTCCTTGTTTTCAGATGGCCCTGATGACGGTGACTTCGGCCCACTCTGCAGTTCGTAAAAACGCCTCCGCTCGCCCGGCCGTTGTTGTTTGTCTGTCGAAGCCGGACACATCCCACCATAGATGGAAACCTAAAACCCAAAACCCAAGGCCACCAGACACCTAGTATTTGCTGGCAGCCAGCTTTTTGCGAACTCCCAGGTTTTGCAAAAAAAACCCATGATTCCCGCGTGTTGCGGCGCATCCCGTACGCTGTGCATTCCCACCAGACGTGTTCGACCGTTTCTTCACGCCGATATCGCAGAGGGTACACATGCTACCTACGCCCCACAGGACCGCTACCCGCGAGTTCGTTATCATGGCACCGGCCACGACCTCCGCCATTCTGTTGGCCATCTCCGGTGATGTGCTATTCCTGAGCCTGAGAGCGTTTGTCTTCTCGCCGTCAACCCTACCCCGATCCCTCCGTAGCCCGGTCGTCGCTGCCGCAGTCGCCAAGCCGGCACTACACGCCTGAACTCGTGACCTACTTCTCCCTTGTTCCGCTGGAGAGGATCGAGTCTTCTTCCGTCTTGCTCCTGCACGTCGCCGAAGTCGGCGTTCCATACAAGCCCAAGGGTTTGCGGGTTTGCTGGTTTGCTGGTTTGCAGGTTGCGGGTTTGCGGTCGTCCCTGGACTACTCAGTATCGGAGTGCGCGTAACAAAACTCTGTCGTCCCTGGACTACTCAGTATCGGAGCGCGCGTAACAAAACTCTGTCGTCCCTGGACTACTCAGTATCGGAGCGCGCGTAACAAAACTCTGTCGTCCCTGGACTACTCAGTATCGGAGTGCGCGTAACAAAACTCTGTCGTCCCTGGACTACTCAGTATCGGAGTGCGCGTAACAAAACTCTGTCGTCCCTGGACTACTCAGTATCGGAGTGCGCGTAACAAAACTCTGTCGTCCCTGGACTACTCAGTATCGGAGTGCGCGTAACAAAACTCTGTCGTCCCTGGACTACTCAGTATCGGAGTGCGCGTAACAAAACTCTGTCGTCCCTGGACTACTCAGTATCGGAGTGCGCGTAACAAAACTCTGTCGTCCCTGGACTACTCAGTATCGGAGTGCGCGTAACAAAACTCTGTCGTCCCTGGACTACTCAGTATCGGAGTGCGCGTAACAAAACTCTGTCGTCCCTGGACTACTCAGTATCGGAGTGCGCGTAACAAAACTCTGTCGTCCCTGGACTACTCAGTATCGGAGTGCGCGTAACAAAACTCTGTCGTCCCTGGACTACTCAGTATCGGAGTGCGCGTAACAAAACTCTGTCGTCCCTGGACTACTCAGTATCGGAGTGCGCGTAACAAAACTCTGTCGTCCCTGGACTACTCAGTATCGGAGTGCGCGTAACAAAACTCTGTCGTCCCTGGACTACTCAGTATCGGAGTGCGCGTAACAAAACTCTGTCGTCCCTGGACTACTCAGTATCGGAGTGCGCGTAACAAAACTCTGTCGTCCCTGGACTACTCAGTATCGGAGTGCGCGTAACAAAACTCTGTCGTCCCTGGACTACTCAGTATCGGAGTGCGCGTAACAAAACTCTGTCGTCCCTGGACTACTCAGTATCGGAGTGCGCGTAACAAAACTCTGTCGTCCCTGGACTACTCAGTATCGGAGTGCGCGTAACAAAACTCTGTCGTCCCTGGACTACTCAGTATCGGAGTGCGCGTAACAAAACTCTGTCGTCCCTGGACTACTCAGTATCGGAGTGCGCGTAACAAAACTCTGTCGTCCCTGGACTACTCAGTATCGGAGTGCGCGTAACAAAACTCTGTCGTCCCTGGACTACTCAGTATCGGAGTGCGCGTAACAAAACTCTGTCGTCCCTGGACTACTCAGTATCGGAGTGCGCGTAACAAAACTCTGTCGTCCCTGGACTACTCAGTATCGGAGTGCGCGTAACAAAACTCTGTCGTCCCTGGACTACTCAGTATCGGAGTGCGCGTAACAAAACTCTGTCGTCCCTGGACTACTCAGTATCGGAGTGCGCGTAACAAAACTCTGTCGTCCCTGGACTACTCAGTATCGGAGTGCGCGTAACAAAACTCTGTCGTCCCTGGACTACTCAGTATCGGAGTGCGCGTAACAAAACTCTGTCGTCCCTGGACTACTCAGTATCGGAGTGCGCGTAACAAAACTCTGTCGTCCCTGGACTACTCAGTATCGGAGTGCGCGTAACAAAACTCTGTCGTCCCTGGACTACTCAGTATCGGAGTGCGCGTAACAAAACTCTGTCGTCCCTGGACTACTCAGTATCGGAGTGCGCGTAACAAAACTCTGTCGTCCCTGGACTACTCAGTATCGGAGTGCGCGTAACAAAACTCTGTCGTCCCTGGACTACTCAGTATCGGAGTGCGCGTAACAAAACTCTGTCGTCCCTGGACTACTCAGTATCGGAGTGCGCGTAACAAAACTCTGTCGTCCCTGGACTACTCAGTATCGGAGTGCGCGTAACAAAACTCTGTCGTCCCTGGACTACTCAGTATCGGAGTGCGCGTAACAAAACTCTGTCGTCCCTGGACTACTCAGTATCGGAGTGCGCGTAACAAAACTCTGTCGTCCCTGGACTACTCAGTATCGGAGTGCGCGTAACAAAACTCTGTCGTCCCTGGACTACTCAGTATCGGAGTGCGCGTAACAAAACTCTGTCGTCCCTGGACTACTCAGTATCGGAGTGCGCGTAACAAAACTCTGTCGTCCCTGGACTACTCAGTATCGGAGTGCGCGTAACAAAACTCTGTCGTCCCTGGACTACTCAGTATCGGAGTGCGCGTAACAAAACTCTGTCGTCCCTGGACTACTCAGTATCGGAGTGCGCGTAACAAAACTCTGTCGTCCCTGGACTACTCAGTATCGGAGTGCGCGTAACAAAACTCTGTCGTCCCTGGACTACTCAGTATCGGAGTGCGCGTAACAAAACTCTGTCGTCCCTGGACTACTCAGTATCGGAGTGCGCGTAACAAAACTCTGTCGTCCCTGGACTACTCAGTATCGGAGTGCGCGTAACAAAACTCTGTCGTCCCTGGACTACTCAGTATCGGAGTGCGCGTAACAAAACTCTGTCGTCCCTGGACTACTCAGTATCGGAGTGCGCGTAACAAAACTCTGTCGTCCCTGGACTACTCAGTATCGGAGTGCGCGTAACAAAACTCTGTCGTCCCTGGACTACTCAGTATCGGAGTGCGCGTAACAAAACTCTGTCGTCCCTGGACTACTCAGTATCGGAGTGCGCGTAACAAAACTCTGTCGTCCCTGGACTACTCAGTATCGGAGTGCGCGTAACAAAACTCTGTCGTCCCTGGACTACTCAGTATCGGAGTGCGCGTAACAAAACTCTGTCGTCCCTGGACTACTCAGTATCGGAGTGCGCGTAACAAAACTCTGTCGTCCCTGGACTACTCAGTATCGGAGTGCGCGTAACAAAACTCTGTCGTCCCTGGACTACTCAGTATCGGAGTGCGCGTAACAAAACTCTGTCGTCCCTGGACTACTCAGTATCGGAGTGCGCGTAACAAAACTCTGTCGTCCCTGGACTACTCAGTATCGGAGTGCGCGTAACAAAACTCTGTCGTCCCTGGACTACTCAGTATCGGAGTGCGCGTAACAAAACTCTGTCGTCCCTGGACTACTCAGTATCGGAGTGCGCGTAACAAAACTCTGTCGTCCCTGGACTACTCAGTATCGGAGTGCGCGTAACAAAACTCTGTCGTCCCTGGACTACTCAGTATCGGAGTGCGCGTAACAAAACTCTGTCGTCCCTGGACTACTCAGTATCGGAGTGCGCGTAACAAAACTCTGTCGTCCCTGGACTACTCAGTATCGGAGTGCGCGTAACAAAACTCTGTCGTCCCTGGACTACTCAGTATCGGAGTGCGCGTAACAAAACTCTGTCGTCCCTGGACTACTCAGTATCGGAGTGCGCGTAACAAAACTCTGTCGTCCCTGGACTACTCAGTATCGGAGTGCGCGTAACAAAACTCTGTCGTCCCTGGACTACTCAGTATCGGAGTGCGCGTAACAAAACTCTGTCGTCCCTGGACTACTCAGTATCGGAGTGCGCGTAACAAAACTCTGTCGTCCCTGGACTACTCAGTATCGGAGTGCGCGTAACAAAACTCTGTCGTCCCTGGACTACTCAGTATCGGAGTGCGCGTAACAAAACTCTGTCGTCCCTGGACTACTCAGTATCGGAGTGCGCGTAACAAAACTCTGTCGTCCCTGGACTACTCAGTATCGGAGTGCGCGTAACAAAACTCTGTCGTCCCTGGACTACTCAGTATCGGAGTGCGCGTAACAAAACTCTGTCGTCCCTGGACTACTCAGTATCGGAGTGCGCGTAACAAAACTCTGTCGTCCCTGGACTACTCAGTATCGGAGTGCGCGTAACAAAACTCTGTCGTCCCTGGACTACTCAGTATCGGAGTGCGCGTAACAAAACTCTGTCGTCCCTGGACTACTCAGTATCGGAGTGCGCGTAACAAAACTCTGTCGTCCCTGGACTACTCAGTATCGGAGTGCGCGTAACAAAACTCTGTCGTCCCTGGACTACTCAGTATCGGAGTGCGCGTAACAAAACTCTGTCGTCCCTGGACTACTCAGTATCGGAGTGCGCGTAACAAAACTCTGTCGTCCCTGGACTACTCAGTATCGGAGCGCGCGTAACAAAACTCTGTCGTCCCTGGACTACTCAGTATCGGAGCGCGTGGAACCCTTTTCAACCCATCGCAGATGAGCGGTCCAGACAAGCTCACTCGCCAACGTGTGGAGTTGACCCCGAAAATAAAACAATCCAATAAGGGGTGTAAAGCAAACCGGTTTTGCGGCGGCCGGCGCCGTGGCCTTTCGGCTGCGGGCGCTGGGACAGGTCTTACCCATCGCTCTGCATGCGCCGGACGCGGACCTGCAGGCTTCGGACCTTTTCCCCGGTCGTTTGAAGTCTGGCGACTTTGTTTCTTTGCTTGCTTTGTTTTCCTTGTGGACCTTTGATTTTCTCCTTTCCACGGTTGGCAGATAATCACGATTATTAGGGTAGGCGGTTTTTTTTTTTTTTTTTTTTTTTGGCCCATGTCCGTCTAGAGTTCAACAGTCCTGAACGTCGCACGGGGTGCGTTTCGACAAAACCTTCCATAGTCGGAGGCTGCATATAATAGACGATGCCACAGGAGAAAAAACACTCGGGTTTGAACTCGAGATCGCGGTTCGCTGGGTACGCTGCGAACAATAAAGCAGTGACCCAGAGGACTGTCGATTGTGCGGGTGTCCGTCAATCTTGTATCTCTCTTTTGACATGCCCAATTGCGATGTCACGGTCCTACCGAACCACCGTGCGAGAGCCTACTGACGGCTGGTCGGTGGCATTTCCATCGGCGAGAATAAGCGCCAGCTACCCGCAGAGTATGGTGAACTTCAACTTCTGCTTTCCTCCACCTTGTGCAAGGATGGTTGCTCTCGCGGCTTCTGCGGCGGTCTGCTGTTGAAACCCCCAAAGGCGGACGTCGACACCGTCACTTCGGGTGTAGTGGCTTTGTCAATATTTCCCGAGTCATAGTTGGCAAGCAAAGCAAATTTAAGCAAAGTTGGTGACCCCCGAAAAAAGCAAAGTCGATTTGTTTCAGATTTGCTTCAGATTCGCTTAAATTCGCCTAATTTTGCTTAGATTCGCTTAAATTTGCTCAAGCAAAATTGAAGCAAATTTAAGCAAAGTTCGGCAGGAATGGTGAATCCAGCGTTGCATGCGGGCAGGAAGTAGCCCTTTCGTCCAATGTTCAGCGCGTGGCCGAAAAAGTGGACCACAAGCCCATCCCCTTTGTACGTTGAGTAGAGTCTTGTTGTCGCGCAAACCACAAACAAACGCCAATGCGGCATCTATGCTGGTTCTTCCCCAGCGTCGGTTTTCGAACCGTTTGCCTTACCTCCCGGTTCGCCGCAGTCTCTGGTTGTTCGCTCTGCTCTTTCCAACGCTATTCGTGGATTCGAAGGTCGGTATTCTGATTTCCCTTGGTCTCCTTGGGGTCCCATCTCACCTTAAAGACACGGCTGTGTCGCGCATGCTCTTGACAGACGCTAGCGTCCGGCATTGTGCATGTGTGTTCCAGTCGTTGTAGCAAGGGGTTTCATCCGACACTCGGATGAGGTTCGTTACTTCACCGCCGTACCTGCCTGAAGGTCTGTTTGGCTGTCGGTGTTGAACTCTTTCTTCAACAGCATTGCCCAGCGTCCCTGCGCTCATTCTGCGGTTCTTCTCTCTTGCCTGACTCCTTGCTTCCAGGGTAGGATGAAACCTGCCGCTCAGTGTCGCAGCTTTGCGAAGCCCTGCCGCTGCGGCACGGCTCGCACCTTGTCACCGTAGGTGCACATCGACTTCGAACGTCTGCTGGTTCGGTGTGGCCTCTTGTTGAGACCGGCCATGTTCCCGCCTCGTTGACATGCAACTACTGCCCCCTGTTCTTTGAACATGACCCACCGGACAGTAGAGGAACGAGTGCCCTTGTTCATGTATAACGCTCTGCCCTCATAGACGCAAGGTCTGCGAGAGTCAGAGCCTTGATCACATCGAGTGTCATGTTGGGGGTTTCGATCGTCCTTCTCCTTCTGTTCCGGGAACACATTGAGCCTTGCGAGACTTTTCTTCAACGGCACCATTCTTGTCGCCCTGCACGGCTATCGTACAACGCAGTCCCGGCTCCGTTTCCGCAGGTTCGCCTTTTCCTGCCTTCGTTGCATACTTCCTCAGTTGTCAAAATCCCTAGTGCATGATGCCTACTTTGCTTAAATTTGCTTAAATTGGCTTTTCTTTGCTAAATTTGCTTTTATTTGCTCGTAATCTGAAGCAAATCTCCTAAGCAAATTTAAGCAAAGTCGTCTTTGCTTGCCAACTATGCCGAGTACACAAAGATGCCCTGCTTGGTGTAAACGGAGTTTGTCGGTACTCTGCCGACCCTCCTGTAGCAAGCTTTAGCCAGTGGCCACCTTCTGATGCGTAGCAAACGGCGCCGGACTCACAAGATGTACCTCACCCACATCGAAAGAGACCAGTGATGTCTCGACATCCGCACGGAGGGCAGGTGCTTCTAGCACACGGCAATTGGTTAGACGCCGTGTGCAACGAAGGCAGTCATGCTCAGGGATGTGCGGTCTAGACTGTCAGGCGACGAGTGCCGTTTTCTTCGCAAATATACCGCGGCACAAGGCATTGCCGCCGGTCAAGTGCACTATATCGCAAGCACCGTGAACGCATCGCTTGCCCCGCGTCCTTATAATGCCTCCTCAGTCGAGTCTCAGATACTAGTAGCTGCTTCAGGCGTCGGAAGGCATAGACGCGCAAATCTTGCTGTTTAAATTGACACCAACGTCAAAGTACCACAATATTGCTTGCCCAGCGCACCAACCCAGCACCGGGCATAGTCGGCTTCAAAGTCATCTCCTGAAGCTTCCGCCGCCTGCGACGCGGGCTGCCTTGAAGGGGGCGCCCAGGGTTGTACGCACAAAAAGAAGAAACATAAGGAAGACAAGCAAAATGCTGGAAACCTCGAAGCGTGTGGGGTGAGCGACCCTCGGTCGCTTGGTTTGAATAAACCGCGCCCAAGGATCAGCAACTTAGTGTAGGGAATAAACGTTGGGTAGCGATGAAATACGCTGGAAATATTCGAGGGGCTGCCTTGTGTTAGGCTAGAGGGGGAGAAACAATGTTCCCGTTTCCGTTTCCGTTTACGTTTCCATACTTTCATGGAAACGGCGTTTCCTTATTTGGGAAACGGCTGCTGCAGGTTGCAGTGTGTAAGGTGACCACACCTCGGATGGGCGGTTTTGTGTTTCTTAAAGGAGCCCTGCGCCGCAGGCGCGGAAACTTTTAAACGGTCGCACTTACGGATCAAAGCAGATGGGCAGTAGGGTGGCTCGTCACAACTAGGTTGGCTCACATGTCAATTCAACCTGCGCCGCAGGCGCGGAAATTTTGACGGTCGCACTTACAGCTAAACAGATGGACGGAAACACGTTGGTTGTTCACCGGCTGCAGCAGGTTTTCGTCCTGCACAACGCCCCTGCATTGCCTGCCACGGTGGAACACTGTGAACAGAATGAGCAAATAATGCGTTAGCCCCAGTACAAAAGATACTCAGACAAAATACCTGCGCCGCAGGCGCGGAAAATTTTTGGCGCCTTTCTGGCCAGCCAGCTAAGTACGAAGATCGCAAAACAGTTTTCCGTGAAAGAAATTTCCGCCGGTGGTTTCTGCTATGAGAAGATTTTTTCCATCAGGTTTCTGCCACGAGAAATTTCCACCGATGGATTCCGTTAGAAAACATTTCCACCAACAATTTCTGTTAGAAAAGTTTTGCGCCAAGCTTCCCGTGAAAGAAATTTCCGCCGCTGGTTTCTGCCATGCGAAAATTTCCATCAGTTTTCTGTCGTGAGAAAGTTTCCACCAACAGTATTCCACAAAGAAATTTCCGCCAGTAGTTTCCACGAGAACATTTCCACCAGGTTTCCACCATGAGAGAAATTTCCGCCAGTAGCTTTCGCCTCGAGAAAATTTCCACCAGTTTTCTGTCACGAGAGAAATTTCCACCACCAGTTTCCCACGAAACAAAAATTCCGCCAGTAGCTTTCACGAGAACATTTCCATCACGTTTCCGCCACGATGGAAATTTCCATCACTTTTCTGTCGTGAGAGAAAATTTCCACCACAACAGTATTCCACAAAAGAAATTTCCGCCAGTAGTTTCCACGAGAAGATTTCCATCAGTTTTCTGTCGTGAGAAAATTTTCCACCACCAGTTTCCCTTCCCACGAAAGAAATTTCCGCCGGTAGTTTCCACGAGAAAATTTCCAGCCTACACAGTGACAAAACAGAAATCTGGAATTTTTTTTCCCCAGAAATTTTCTGGCTTTTTTTTTTTCCCCTCTTTTTTTGACACACCGGGTTTTCCCGGTGTCTGACACCGGGACACCGGGGTTTTAAAGTCCCCTGGACGACAGCAAGTGTCAGACTAGCCCACCCGAAGGCAGTTGATTTCTTTAGGCAGGTTTTTACTCTACCGGCAGAAGTTGTTTGGGTTTGCGGGGTTTTTTTCTTTTTTTCTTCTTTTTTTCCAGTTGAGTCCAGGGTATTAGCGTGACCCTCAAAATCGTGTACAACCTGAAACTAATGTGAGGGATAGCCATTTTCTGATGTCGGGCTCTCGAAGAAATGTAAAAACAGGGGTTCGGCTAGAAGCTCTTCAGAAAAAGCGCAGTTTGCGCGGAAGAAAAGCCTCTGTTCGCTGTTGCACCGTGCCCATCCCGGTGCAGTGGGTTGGACCCCCGACCGACTGCACCAGGGCGGTTCACCGAGGACCCCCGTGTTTCAGGTCGCGTCCTCCCCGTCTTGTATAAGAACGGGTTTGGCTTATTATTGTTGACTCAGGCCCCGCGCAGCGGCGCCCAAGGGAGGTGGCAAAAAGAAGAAACATAAGGAAGACAAGCAAAATGCTGGAAACCTCGAAGCGTGTGGGGTGAGCGACCCTCGGTCGCACGGTCTGAATAAACCGCGCCGACCATCATTGTAGGGAATGAACGATGGGTAGCGAGGAAATACGCTGGAAATACTCGAGGGACTGCCTTGTGCTTACTTCGAAGGAGGCTAGAGGGGGAGAAACAATACAACTACAAAGTGGATCTTTATTAGAGTTGGCTTTTTATCTCATAGCCACCTGCTAACTTTTTATTTAGCTTATAGCCACCTAAAGTAAAACTTTTTATTTAGCTTATAATATGGTGTGATCCACCCTGGAGTTTTTCCGGGTTTGTGCCGGGTTTGTACCGGGGGGGGGGTCCGGGTTTTTTATTTTTGTCTCCCCAGCACCCGCTAGCAACCTTGGTCGTGGAGATTTCAGGCTTCGCGGTGGATTTTGCCACGTTTCATGATCGTCTGGTGCTCGTGGGGGTTTGTCCCGCTCTTTGCGGTCCCTCGCCCTTCTGTCATGTTCAGCCTACGGGCTTCGGTATCGTGAATATTTTGTCGGTTTGAGGCCCCTTCCGTAGCTTGGAAAACGGAAAGAGGAGCAGCATCTCCATCGGATCAGAACGAGGGACAGAAGTTCCCACGCTCAACCCGCTCGGCTGTGCCAGCGGAACAGAAGTCGGCAACAAGCGGTTCGGACGGGCGGGTTCCCCGCCCATCAAGTACAACCGGTTTTCCCTCGCCTAGGTGCTGTCGGATGGCTTAAGATGGCCTGAGCAGACTGCTACCTTTGGGTCCGCATCCTTTCAAACTGTGGCTGACCAAGCCGCTGTTTGAGCTCTGCAGGGGTTTCGATGCACTCCAAAATGCGGGTACCAACAACCCCGGCAGCTGGGAGGAATGGCTACTGAGCATGGGTGCGTGGCGTTCGTGGACGCGCAACTGCGTGCAAACAAGCGTCACGCAATTACCAGAGACAGGTCACCACTCGTTCTGCAGTGGAGTTAGCATTAGCTCAATGTGTCGGGAGCAGTAGTTGTCGACTGAAAAGTAAGCACGTACCGCGGATGCAGAACATCGATGCAGACGATGAGTGCCGCAAATGCAGGGAATTCGAGGCCGTTCTACGAGCAGGCAAGATGGCAAGCGAGAGAGCGTGCCGTACCTCAGGCAGGTCGCTCGAAAACGGGAACCCGAAATGGAAGATTCACCCCCAGGAACAATACCCAGCGGACTGGAAGCGCAGGCAGGCCCGGATGGAAGCATGGGGTGAAGCAGGAGCGGAGAAACGGGGCCGCACCAGTGGCAGACCCGGACGTTGGGGTTCAACAATTGAAGAAACACCGACTCGGGCATACCGGCCGAGAACAGCCAATCATGGAACCCAGGGCACAAGGGAGGCTACGGCGCGGTGGTGAAGTAACGCTCGCTCGCTAGCATCCGGCAAGAGCCAGCATGACACACGAATTTGGAAATGATGCTTCATTTGGAAACAGCGAGGGCAGAGGGTTAATCTGCTTGTACTAGGCTCCTCGGTTCCCGTAGTATCAGGAGAGTTTGAGAGGCAATTGCTGGCTGGTGGTCGGTTGTAGTCCGTTGCGTCAAGCACAACCGGGCTTGCCCTCTGGAGGCTTTGGAAAATAGTGGTTCCTGTCTGTATTCAGCGCTGCAATGGCAAAGCATTCCGGGTACCTTCTGCGGTGGACCTACACTTTCGGTGCCGCCTTACATATTAATTGGTGTTGGTTTTACTCGACAGGACCCTGGTGCAGTCGGTTTAGCTTGATTGCAGCGATCACCTGCCATAACCTGAAGGGGTGGTGCAAAATAAAAAATCGGACCCCCCTTGAGTTTTTCCGGGTTTGTGCCGGGTTTGCACCGGGCATATGGATCACACCATTATAGCCACAAAAAACTTTTTATTTAGCTTATACCTATAACCCCCCGTGTTTAAGATCGCGCCCTCCCCCCCCGTGTATAAGATCGGTTTTTTTGAGAAATGAGGGCGATCTTATACACGGGGGGGGAGTGGGGTGGGGTCCCGCGCAGCGGGAAATTTTTTTTTTTTGGGCGTTTTTACTGTGGGGGGGGGTTCAGGGCCCCGCGCAGCGGAAAAAAAATTTGGGGTGTTTTTTGTCCCCCCCCGTGTTTAAGATCGTCCCCCCCCGTGTATAAGATCGGTTTTTTTGGGGGGCGATCTTAAACACGGAAAAACGCGATCTTAAACACGGGGGGGGGGGTAGGTAGCCACAAAATAACTATTTATTACAAGGACTAAAAAAAGCCTTTTAGTCCCGAGGAACCACACGTGGAGCGTAAGCCCTGGGTGGGTGGGAAAATACCGTAAGCAGATGAAGGTTGGACCGGAAATATGTTGGACCGGACAAAAGTAGGACTGCGGGGACGACCAAAACAGTTCGACCATTTTGTCCGGTCCAACATATTCCGCCCAGGCACGTTTCCACTTAGGGCCGAGGGGCATGAGGTTCCCCTTCGAACTTCGAACGTGACACGTTAAGAATGGGCAGGGAAAAGCGGGATGGCTGAAAAATGTGCTACTGGTTGTTTGTTTTGTGAGTGCTTTGGTCCGATCTTGAGGATGGAGAGATGATGCGCTTTGCTAACGCGGGAAAGCCTGCCATGCCAGTCAGTTTGATTCATCCGCGCCACTGTGTCACAAGGTTTTAGATCCTATGCGATGCCATAGGCGTTGTTGAGCGTCCTCGGCATTCATACTTTGAGCAAGTCCTGCACGTGGTTCCTCGCAACTAGCCGAAAGAACTTGTCGCACATCGTATGTGGCTAACCACAGTGGAAACGAACCAGGAGGAAGCAAACCAGCCGAGGTATGCGCGTTCAAAGTTCTGACGAACTAGAGTCGGTGGACTAAGTTTGGACGGACTAGAGAAGACAGAGCACTTGCGCTGCAGCAAATCTTTTTGGTGGCAGAGGACCTGTGACGTTGTAGCACTACGCTGCCCTCCGACTCAAGCTTTGCAAGCTGTAGTGGCCTAAGCGGAGACTTTTTTTTTTTGGGTAAGGCAGTGCCCCCGCTAACCTCACTTTTGGTGAGGAATTCAAAAACCTGTTTGGGCCTTGTTTTTTTTTGGTGCCCCCCAAAACTTTTACCCCCGTGTTGTGCAGGTTATTAGCTTCATTTTTGCCTTGGTTTCCCGACCAACTTTCTTTTGCCGCTCTGAGACCGAGAAGCTTTTCTCCAGGGGGGGGGTCCGGGGGCCTTTGCCCCCCGGCGAACGGCACAGTACAGGTGGAGAAAGTTTGCACTTCTCAGTCTGTTTGTCACAATAAACACTGCACATTCCTGGAGGCAACAGCCCATTTCAAATTCAATCACCACTCGATACTGCGTGCTGGTTTACAAATCATTGGCACGAGTAGACGCAGACCAGTAATCACGTGGAATAAGGCAGTTGTGTCGACTGGGAGAGAATGTCAAGAAATCCGGGGCTGCTTCTGATCCTCGACTCTCTTTCTTGGCTCCAGCCCCCATGGCAGCCCCAGACTTCTGCCCGCCAGCCCACGAGACTGTGATGCAGTGCTTAGGCTGTAGACACGATACCACCAACAGAAAAAGGTGAGGAATTCCTCATGAGATTTTGCGTCGTGCGATCCGCCATGTTTAGGCCAAATCCGTTTTGTCGTTGACCCTTTTTTTTTTTGTTGGTGAAGAACGCTTTTTTTAACCATGCAGGATAATCCGACGACAACTAGTGTCAGACGAGCCTACCCGAAGGCAGTTTATTTATTTAGGCAAGTTTACTCTACCGGCGGAAGTTGTTTGGGTTAGCGTGTTTTTTCATTTTTTTTTTTTTTTTTTTTTTGCGTTCGTGTTTCGGTCGACGTCAGCAGAAACTAGATCGGGTCAAGCTGACCCGCCTCTTTTTTTCTTTCGTTCTTGGGGGGCAGGGGAAGTAGCTTGAGCTCTGAGCTCCACGTAAAATCCAACCAAATGTTGTACAGGTGCACTTTTCAGGGTTCTCGTGGCACTTTGTGCGTGTAGAGCGCTCGGACCGACAGGGTGTGGGTTGTTCGGTTCGGACGAAATGCGGCACGTGCAGGTGGGTTTTGTTCATGGAAGGTAGCGCCACACAGCAAGAATTGCTAGCCGCTTTGTAGCCCACAGAGACTGTGGAAACTTTGATGCGAGCCAACTTGTAGTTGTCACTACTGTCCACCACAGAGACTGTCCTTCGGGAAGCAAAAGAGCCATGCGAAGAAGGCGGGTATCGCTTGGCCGTTATCTGCGACAGCAGGCGAATAGCTGTGGCATCGTGTTGTTTCCGTGATGTTGGTAGGTTGGTAGACCCGCACTCGAAACCCGATGAAACACTTCCGTCTCGTCTGCCACTCTTCCGCACTGTAGACCTACTTTTCCGCACTGTAGACCTACATGTTGCCAAGAAGACCGCAGAAGAAATACTCGACGTTGCTGCTTCGACTCCGAATGGAAGGGAGGAAATATAGAGGTAAGGGGCAAATACAATACAAACACAATCTGATTTGTTCTTCGCTTACACCACCGTGTGTTGCTTTCTCACTCAGGACTTTGACCTGTTGTGTTTGTGTGATTTATCGTGTAGGGGTAGACCCGCATGACCTCACGTCCGTTCAACACGTGGTTCGGTAGTTACAGCACTCCCTTCTGTTCTTTGTCGGGCAGCATCGTCGAGCATTTCCTTTCAAGCTGGCGCATATGTAAAAGAAATGCATAAAACCGGAGGAGCTGGAGAGGGAAGAAGAGAGGAGGCAAGACGGAACACACATTCTGCACGACAACGGCTCCTGTGTTGAGTCTACTGACTCTTCGGGAGAAGCAGACCAGAGAGGCCTGGTCGGCCTGCATGTGCGTGCTGTGTTCCGCGTGAGCAAGCCAACGGTGTGAGAACGTGGCAGCGCCAATGTAGTGGGACGGCACTACTGGCACTCGGAATGTCCTCCCGTATCTCGCTGGGCTTTTTTGCTGCTGCGCGTGGACCTTCTTGTTTTCAGGTGTGCGGCCTTTTTTAACGAGGGGGGGAGAGTGTAAAATAAACAGGAAACGGAAGAAAGCAAAATAAAACGAAAGGGCCGACGCAAGAGTCGGGGGGTGTTTGCAAGAACGTGCTTGGAATGGGTAGGTGCTCAACACCGCACTGGTCCCGTCTGCGCCGTGTTTCGGTCCAAGGGTGAGCGACCCTCGGTCGCACGGTCTGAATAAACCGCGCCGACCATCAGCAACTCAGTAGGGAATGAACGATGGGTAGCGAGGAAATACGCTGCTAAAGCTAAAGGATGGCCAGGTACATTCATCCTCTCAAAAGGCTAAGGCCGGCCTCCGACTCAAGCTTTGCAAGCTGTGGTTGACCGTCACGTTCCTGGACCACGAGCGGCCTTTTTCTTCTTCTTTTTCTTGTTTTCTTCACCAAACCAGGCTTCAAACATTCTCCACCGAGCCTGCGCAGTGTCAAAAGACGTCATGGAGAAATTCGATACGGTGCGAAGCCGACGAAGGAGCCGACTTCTGGGAGGCCGCCGTAAGCGGTGCGCAGAAGGCTTCGGAGTCGTTGGTTGGAGCGGGCTTGCCTCACACAAACTTAAACAGCATGCCCCCTACTAAACACCATGCCCCCTACAACCCCAACTCTCCCGCCTCGGAGAGCGCACGCGCCGACGTGCTTCGCGGCGTCGGCTTTCTCTCGGGTGCTGAAGCTGCACCTCGAGCAGACGTGCTCCCTGTGCGACTGCCAGCGCACAACCCGCGCCTGTTTGAGTTTGTTCCGAGGGTGATCCAAGGGTGATCCAGGGGTGATCCAAGGGTGATCCAAAGGGTGTTCCAAGGGTGTTCCAAGGGTGTTCCAAGGGTGTTCCAAGGGTGTTCCAAGGGTGTTCCAAGGGTACACCTTCTTTTTCGAGACTGGAGGTCCTATGAACATGCAATGTGAATAGCCTCTATTCGAGCCAACCCGGCTTTAATGTGTAAAAAGTGTATTGTTTTTGGACTAGATAATAGCGCGGAGCTAACTTTTTTTGTCTCCACAGCGCATGTGGAAAAACAACCACCAATGACGATTGCAACGGCAAGGGCGCGCTACCGCGAGCACACCTGGGAAAGCGTGCATGCGTCGGCGATGAAGGCTTCCCCGTACCGTCCCGGCGGACCGCTACCGTATGCGCAACTCGTTCGAGGACGCAAGGTGCCCAAAACAGCGCACCTCACGAGGCGTGCGGAGCGAGAAATCCGCCAGCTGAGGACAGGGCACCACGAGCTCCTCCACAACCGGTACCGCAAGGACTGGGAAGACCTCGCAGCCGAAGAAAGGCAGAGAGTCCGTCCGTGCGAGCTTTGCGACGCGACGCCCGTCTGCCCGATCACGCACCTGTTCCTCGAGTGCAAAATCGGGTACGCCATGAGGGCGCCGATGTGGAGGCAGGTGTTCGAAGCCGACCCGAAGGTCCCGAGGGAGCAGGTTCGAGGCACAAGATGCTCTGGCCCCTGCTTTTCGAGCACCCGGAGGCAGCACTCGCCTACCTGCAGGACGCTGGGCTCGTGGCGAGGTACCAGATACTGGAGGACCCGCCCGACCCCCAAACCCCCGCCTTTCACGAAACCCCGCAGGCAGGAGGACCCAACTTTGCCGACGCGCTGGACCTCGACGCAACAAGCAGCGCAACAAGCTCGACGGCTTGGCACGCGTTCAACGGCGAGGCGTGGGGGATGGATCTTTTCCCGACGTACGGAGGTGGAAGAGCGGAGCGTGCGGCGAGATGGGCGGTGTTCAACGACGCTACGGAGAAGAAGAAAGGCAAGAAGACGGCAGTCGTCGGAGGGGATCCGTGGTACGTGCCGGAAGGGGTTCCCCGACACGAAAAGTGGGCCCGAAAAGTTGTGCCACGGCACCAAAAGGTGAAGTGCGACGCCTGCAAGCGCCAGGGCAAGTCGGTGGCGTGGTGCTGTAAGGCCCACCACAAGGAAGACGACGGTCTTGCGGTGAAGTTCTGCGCGCAGCACCGCCTGACGCAATGCGCGACGTGCAAGACGATCGCGGAGTGGACACCACCGGTGCCTTGATCATGGCATGCCGACGTGTGCGCACTGCAGCCGGCTCGCGGACTTGCGGAGTCGAAGGCCCAAACTGTGCTGTCGGAAGGGGCACCACCGGGCGACCGTGGCGAGAGGAGAAGAAGCAGCATCGAAGAAGAGGAAGGCGGAGCTGGAGGGCGCCGCGCCAGCGCCGAGACAGGCGAAGCGTGAGAACGTGGTGTTCATTCTGCCGGAAGCAGCAGAAGGCAAGCGAGAGCCCGCAACATCAACACCGACGTCAGCAGCGAAGGTCGGGAAGACGGCATCAACGCCAGCGAAGAAGCGGCAATCGGACTCCGCGGCGGAGCCGGTACCGAAAAGGCGCAAAGGACGCGTCGATGCGCCACGACCATCGCCCAGGCGCCGAGAAAAAGCAGAAATCGACGCGCAACCGATGAACCTCGACGAGCAATCGAAGGAGAAGCGAAGCACCAAACGCGCGCCTGAGCGCGACGATCAAGACGAGCTAAAGGGGCGAAAGCATGACACTTCACGTGCGAAGAGATAACCGCGCAGTCGGCGATGCAGATTATCGCCACAGATTCTTTGCATTCTAATCCAAACTACTACACTCGATTACACTCATCACCCATCGGGGGGGCGAGTGCTGAAGGCGGAGTGCAAGCGGCTCGTGGAAGAGGCAGAGGTGAAGTTGGGCCCGCACAGCATGTTCAATGTGCGGCGGGTGAACCGGGTGTACCAGCTGATGATACGGGTCGAAGACGAGCAGGTCGAGAAGCTGCTGAAGGTTTCGGGCAGGAGAGGGCTCTTCCTGCGCATACCGCGGTGGAGGGAGGGGTCGGAGGCCAACGAGGTGGTATGGCTGGCTGACACGGAGGCGTCGCTGAAGAGCGCCCTCGTGTTCGCACAAAGGAATGGCTGCCTAGGCCTTGCTCGTAGTCGCGCGCGGCTGGGGGTGAGAGTCGAAGGTGGCAAGTCCGAGCAGGTGCGGGAATCGCTGGGCGAGGCGGCGGCGAAGCAGGGACCGCCCGCGTTGCATTACTTAGTGAGGGGGGCGCAGGCGCGCGATGCCGCTTCGGATCTGGAGGCGACGATGAAGGCGGCGGGCTGGGCATGTCGCCAGGTCGCGGCCTACTGGAGCAAGACGCATGGGGACACGCGCGTCGTCACCAGCGAAGAGCCGCCCCCGCATCGACTTATACGCACGGGAGCAAGTCTTATGAAGGTCGATGACGAGACCGAGGAAGACCGGTCCGGGCGGCGGCAAAAATCGCAGGTATGGGATGCAAGGGCGGAGAGGACGCCGAAGGTCCGGTCATACCTCGAGGCGATGCGACGGCAGGAGGAGGGAAAGACGGGCACGTCCGAGCATCCGAAGAGCGCGGGCGAGAAAGAAGGCGTGGTGAAGCAGCTCCGGGCGGAGAATGCGGAGCTACGCGCGAGAAACGACGCTCTGAGGGGCGACATCGCGGCGCTCAGTGCTCAAATGGAGAAGCTGACGGAAATGGTGGCAACAATGAGGCCGAAAACACCCCCGACTATGCCGGTGGACCGAACCCAAACAAGCAAGAAGAAGGCGCCGAAGACTCCCGTCGCCACACCGACGAAGCAGAAAACTGGACAGGCCGGCGCTCCTTCCGAAGACGCGCACATGTCGCAGGCGAAGCGTCTGTTAAGTACGCCGGGGAAGTCACCCTCGGCAAAGGCGAAGAAGGCACACCAACCAGCAGCGGCGAAGCGTGCGTGACTGGGGGATGACGGGATGCGTGGCGGCGGAGAGACGCACGAAACGCTGGGGTTATGGTTGAGAGAAGCCGCGGACGCGATGGGAGCGAGTGTGCAAGAGGTCCCTGGGGACGGGGCCTGCCAGTTCGCAGCGGTCGCAGCCGGGCTGCCCGGACTTCGTGCACGGGTTGTGGATGCGAT
>JAPJBO010001483.1:0-42774 GCA_030068145.1 Diplonema papillatum | reverse complement strand
GAAGCATCGGACTTGCAACTGCACACAAATCGTGCTGAGACAGATAGCTCTTGTTGTCGTCTTTGCACGACTGCCCGTCACCGCACGGCTTCGTTGCGCACTCGTCGATCTCGCACGTTGCTTCCCCTCCAGTCGCAACAACGCCGTTGGAACACGTGCACGTGAAGTCGAGTGCAGCGGCACCTTTGTTCTTGTCTTCACAGGTCTGTCCAGACACCCCACACGGGGACGTTGCACACTCGTCAACTTCACAAGTCGCTTTCCCGCCTGTCATCGATCCTGCCGCAGGGGCTTTGCATGAGCAGGTGTAGTCGTTGATGCTTGCAACATCTGTGTTCGTGTCCACGCAATCTTGGTTACCACCACACGGGCTCGCCTCGCACTCGTCCACTGCGCACGTTGCAGGCTGACCAGTCGCAGACCCTTTTCCTGTCTTGCATGTGCACACGTAGTCCCCGGTACTCAATTGCGTGGTGTCGGGGTCCACACAATCCTGCCCAGGGCATGGCATCGCAGCACACTCGTCTGTGTTCCCTGTCGAGCAAACAGCTGGCGAACCTGTCTTCTTCGCTCCATTGTTGGGGCAGGCACACTCAAAGTTTCCGGCCACACTTGCCTTCTTGTCAGTGTCAGTACACGTCTGTCCGTCCCCACACGGGTTCGCTGTACACTCGTCCACTTCACATGTAGCAGCCTTCCCTGTCTCCTTCGTCTGCGTGTCTGCGTCACAAGTGCACACGAAATCGAACTTCGAGCCAACCGTCTTCAGAGCATCGGTACACGTCTGCATTGCACCGCAAGGATTTGCCTCACACTCGTCAATTGTGCACGCAGTGACTTTCGTGCCTGTCGCCTTGATCGACTTGTCCTCATCACAAGTGCAGGTAAAGTCTTTCAGGCTGTCGAGTGTTTGCTTCGGATCAAGACATGTCTGCTTGTCACCACACGGTTTCGCTGCACACTCATCCTTCGAGCAGGTCGCGGGTCCGTCGGTCTTTTTCAGAGACGTGTCAGCATCGCACGTGCAAACGAAGTCGTGCTGACTGCTGTACTTCGTGCTCGGATCCGAACACGTCTGCCCGTCACCGCAAGGTTTCGTTGCGCACTCGTCAAGTGTGCACGTCGCAGATGTACCAGTTGCCGTTGTCAATGAGTCCTCGTCACAGGTGCACGTGAAGTCTTTGAGGCTGGCAAGTGTCTGCACAGGATCAATACATGTCTGCTTGTCACCACACGGGTTTGCTTCACACTCATCCTTCGAGCAGGTCGCGGCTCCATCAATCTTCGTGATGGAGTTGTCAGCATCACAAGTGCAGACGAAGTCATGCTGGCTGCTGAACTTCGTGTTCGAGTCTGAACATGTTTGCATGTCACCACATGGGTTCGTGGCGCACTCGTCAATTTTGCATGTTGCAGACGAACCGGTGGCCTTGGTTGCAGAGTCCTCTGCACAAGTGCAGATGAAGTCCTTCACGCTGTTGAACTGAGGATTAGGGTCCCTACACGTCTGCTTGTCGCCACACGGCTTTGCTTCACACTCGTTCTTTGAACAGGTCGCGGGTCCATCAGTCTTCGTGATGGAGTTATCAGCATCGCATGTGCAGACGAAGTCGTGCTGGCTGCTGTACTTTGTGTTTGGATCTGAGCATGTTTGCATGTCACCACATGGCTTTTTACCACACTCGTCGAGTGTACATGTTGCTGCCGAGCCGGTTGCCTTGATTCGAGGGTCATCATCACACGTGCAGACGAAATCCGTCATACTGTCTAATGTTGGCTTCGGATCAACACATGACTGCTTGTCACCACACGGATAAGCTTCACACTCGTCCCTTGAGCAGGTTGCGGGTCCGTCTGTCTTCATGATGGAGTTGTCGGCATCACAAGTGCAGACGAAGTCATGCTGGCTGCTGTACTTCGTGTTTGGGTCTGAACACGTTTGCTGGTCACCACATGGTTTGGTGGCACACTCATCGACTGTGCATGTTGCTGACGAGCCAGTTGCTTTGGTTGTTGAGTCCGCATCACAAGTGCAGATGAAGTCCTTCACACTGTCAAATGTTGGCTTTGGATCAACACATGTCTGCTTGTCACCACAAGGCATTCCTTCACATTCATCGTTAGAACAAGTCGCTGGTCCGGCAGTCTTTACAATCGACTTGTCAGCATCACAGCTACACACAAAATCATTCTGGATGCTGTACTTAGTACTCGGGTCTGAGCAACTTTGTCCATCACCACAAGGTTTCGCCACACACTCGTCGAGAACACAAGTTGCTTTAATACCATTGGTTGTGACAGTCGCGTCGTCCTTGCACGTGCACACAAAGTCACTTACACTTGAAGCGGCAGTGTTCTTGTCTTCGCACGTCTGGTCATCGCCGCAGGGCTTGGCTAGACACTCATCTGCGGGACACGTTGCAGGAGAACCTGTAACCGTAACCTTTGAGTCTGCGTCACATGTGCAGGTGAAGTCCTTGTCCACCTGTTTGTTCTTTTCAGCACACGTTTGTCCAGTACCACACGGATTCGCTGCACACTCGTCCACTTCAGCTTTGCACACAGCCGGCCCGCCTGTCGCCTTGATCGAGTTGTCGGAGTCACACACACACTCGTAGTCGCTGTAAACTGCCTTGCTTGGATCTGTGCAGGTCTGTCCAGGTCCACACGGCATCCCTCCGCACTCGTCGATCTCGGGTTTGCAGGTGCCACTCACTGGAATGCTTGGCAGTGCATTCTGGGTGTGTGTCCCGGCTTTTCTGCGAGCTTCCTAGCGCAGTCAACGCAGCTACTCTCTTCCCGGCTTTGAAGCTGCTGACGAAGAACTCGTTCGTCTTGAACCCAGACGTCCCCCAATTCCTCGTCTGGCAACCTCCTGGCAAGCCATTGCAATCAACCCAATCAGGCTTAAACCCTGCCAAGGACACGTCAGCGAAACCGTAGCCGGTGCTAGCTCCGCAGTATGTTGCTACGCACGGTTCGCCATTGGGCCTTACCCGAGTCCCGTCAGGCTGCTGACCGACTTTACTCGGTGACCCGTCGTTGTTCCTCTTCCAGGTAGTACCCCAAGCCACGTCGCCATTTGCGAGTGTCTCCCATGGTTCGTCTTCCCCCCAAAGTGTAGTTGCAGTCACGTCCAGTGTCTCTGTCAGGAACTCGCCGTCAGAGTCAACCTCAGCAACAAGGTAGCGGGAAGGGTACACTTCCTTCGGTCCCATTTCACCCCATCCGACAAGAAACCTGTTGCAACCTTTGCCGTCACCGAGAACAGCAATGCGCGTTGACTTCTCGTTTGTCTTTGCGTCACTCTTGATCCATTTCAGCTTGACAATCTCCCGCGTGACCGGGTCAATGCGTGCGAAAGCAAAGTCCATGGTTTTCCCCGCCGCGTAGTCGCCTTGGTTCTGCACACCGTGCCACACAGCGTAGAAGTGGCACCCACAAGCCACAATCCCGCCTGTCCACGTCGTCTGGCTCTGGCCAACAACCTCAGAGTCTGCAATTTTTCTCTGCTCCCCTTCCATCACAGGTCTGAACACCAACCCTGCATCTTCATTGTCACTCGTGCAAATCGCACCGAAGTCTTCGCGCTCCGAGTTCCACGCAAAACGTGTGCCCTCTGTGTGTGCGCCTCCAATGCAACCCCACCATGCTCCGCAACTCACCTCCATCTCCTTATCCGGGTGAGCTTCCACAATAGTCAGGTAGTCACCAACGTGGCCATTCCACCCGCTGCCGAACCACGTAAGGTACATGTCTCTCACGGGGTCGTACTCCAGCCAGTTGAAAGCCGCGGGGCCTGCCATCATGTAGCAGAACTTGTTGTCCGAAGCGCACTCGGGAGTCATAGTGCTCTTCCTTCTGATCTCTTTCGACAGGTCCGCCTCTATCTCAACGATCATCGGCTCCAAAACCTTGTCGATGTCGCACTTCCCCGTTTTGCAAGCCTCACACACGCTGTAACACATTGTTGCGATGACACCGCGTTTGTTGTACACAATCCCACCATTGTGCACACACCCTAACAGCATGATATCCTTCGTGATCTGATACGCGCCGTTTGCGTCCCTGTCCATACGTGTCACGTGGATTCTTCCGTTTTCCTTCCCTGTCTTCGAGTAGCTGAAATCTTCTGCCCAAGACACGAGCAACGCTCCATTCGGGTCGTTTGGTACCGAGGCGGTTGCAACTCTGAACGGAGATCCCACGCGCACGTTCTCGGTCTGGGGAGTCCACAACACACGTCCTCCTTTGTCCCCCATAACACCCCCCTCGGGAGACGGCAAAGAAATCGGCAGGCACACAGGATCCACAGAAAACGCACCGTTTGCAAGCTCGGCCCGCGGATTGTCCGATTTCCCGCCGGTGGTCCCCTTGCAGATTCCGAATTCGTTCCTGTATTTTGCAGCAACGGTATCCTTCCCATAATTCTCTTTAATCGGATCGTCTGGATCTCCGTTCAAAACGACCTCCGAGTACCACGCCTTCTGTTCGTCAGTCATCCACTTGTCCCATTGGGCGGCACATTCACCTGCCATGAGGAGGGTGCATAGAAGCGCCAGCGCCTTGTGATGCATGACCTCGAAACCCGCTCAAAATACCTTCTTTGTTTACCTTTGTTTTGTGTATTGCGGTTTACGGGGTCGAATTCTCAGTACCGGTAGGGACTAAGTTAAATGCAATGGGTATCGCAATTTCCAGATTTAACAATATTTTGGCGGTAAGGTGCCTGAGGGGGGCTAGTCCCAATGTGCCCTGTCGGAAATTGATACCTTGACTTTTTGGTGCGTTTGACACGTCTGCGCTGCCAGTAACTGCCAGTAACAGCCAGTAACCGTCGGGTAGACTGCCATGGTACAGTGGGATTTCTGAAAGAAGTACGTGCGCTCGGCTAAGGCCGGCGCGTGGCGAGACTGGAGGCAGCAGTTAAAGTTCGGGGGGGGGGGGGGGGGGGGACAGGGTCTTTATTAGCGGCCCAGGGTCTTTATCCGCGGAAAAAAAGTCTTTATTCGCGCCCGAAAAGTCTTTATTCGCGCCCAAAAGGTCTTTATTCGCGCCCAAAAAGTCTTTATTCGCGCCCAAAAAGTCTTTATTCGCGCAAAAGTGGCTTTTTACGCGGAAAAAGCGCTCTTTTCGCGGGAAAAAAGTCTCTATTAGCGCTCGCTAATAGAGACTTTTTCCGAAGTTTCTGAAAAATTTGCACGGCGGTCAAAAATTTCGTCAAATTTTTGGGCTAAATTTTTGGGTCTCAAATACCCCGAGATGGACAACCGACTCCAGATACGCAAACTCTTTCGAACGCTGCACACGGGTATCCTTCAAGTGACCTCTAACTATCATGTTGCATAAGGCGTATCCGGATCTGAAAGCCGAAGACTTTGTAACACTTTACCGCAACCGAGGTCGCGAACCGGGTTCGGCTTGCACTGCAAAAGCAGCATAATTGTGTCTTGCGCACGAGCGCGGAAATCCGCCACCCGCCATTCGGCTAGATATTGCAAGAACACAATTGCGAAGCGAAAAACGGATAGTGTTACGAAGGCGAACGAATCATGCGGGAACCTATGGAGGGGCCCCTCGACAGCTTTCAGAACACGGCAGAGTGAGCCACGATACGGATAAGCGTGTGCACATTCTACTTCCGGTTGATCTGCATTTCCCGAACGCAAGCGAAGGACGGTGGGCTAACAACCCAAATGGCCACAGACGGAGTCTGAGGCTCTCCACATTACATCACGCAAGAATGGCTGATTCCTTCCTGAAGTCATCGGCTGTCTTTGTGCCCACAGGAAGCGCGAACTGAACGCAAGGACCTTCCAGACGTGGAACACTGTACGGAGAGAAGACCACGCAACGGAGCAGGCGCCCACAAGCAGTTTCTAACAGGACTAATCCCTCACACCGAAGTGATCATGAGTTTACCGATAGCCACCGCGTGCCTTCTGTGCCAGGGGTCGGATACGTTTACTTGCTGACCGGTGCTAAGTTGTAGACGGCCCACCTATCAGCCTGAGTTCAGCTCCACAAGGTTCGTTTCGTTAAGGCAACTGCATCGCGCACTCAGACAGAATTGACAGCATGTACTTGGAACCCCTTCTCACGATCAGTAACCTGGACGACAATTACGCCGGAAGAAAGAAAGGACTGACGAATATCCTCGGGCTGCTTCGAAAATCTTCACACAAAATACATGGGTCAAAAGGGATTCCCCCCCAGAAAAAAAGACACCCGATACGCAAACTCTTTCGAACGCTGCACACGGGTATCCTTCAAGTGACCTCTAACTATCTGTTGCATACGCGTATCCGGATCTGAAAGCCGAAGACTTCGTAACACTTTACCGCAACCGAAGTCGCGAACCGGGTTCGGCTTGCACTGCAAAAGCAGCATAATTGTGTCTTGCGCCCGAGCGCGGAAATCCGCCACCCGCCATTCGGCTAGAGTGCAAGAACACAATTGCGAAGCGTACTACAAACGGATAGTGTTACAAAGGCGAACGAATCATGCGAGAACCTATGGAGGGGCCCCTCGACAGCTTTCAGAACACGGCATAGTAAGTCAAGAGTCGGATAAGCGTGTGCACATTCTACTCCCGTTTGATCTGCATTTTTCCACCTTACCCCCCTTTCTTTGATCTGCGGTGTGTATTTGCAAAACAGTTCCGGCACGGCGGGTTTGCGGGTTTGCGGGTTTGCGGGTTAGGGTATGCGTGTTTGCGGGGTTTGCGGGTTAGGGTACGCGGGTTTGCGGGGTTTGCGGGTTAGGGTAAGCGGGTTTGCGGGTTTGCGGGGTTTGCGGGTTAGGGTACGCGGGTTTGCGGGGTTTGCGGGTTAGGGTATGCGGGTTTGCGGGTCTCGGTATGCGGGTATTAGGGTTGGCGGGTTCGGGTATGCGGGTTTGCGGGGTTTGCGGGTTAGGGTATGCGGGTTTGCGGGGTTTGCGGGTTAGGGTATGCGGGTTTGCGGGTTTGCGGGGTTTGCGGGTTAGGGTACGCGGGTTTGCGGGTTAGGGTATGCGGGTTTGCGGGTCTCGGTATGCGGGTATTAGGGTTGGCGGGTTCGGGTATGCGGGTTTGCGGGGTTTGCGGGTTAGGGTATGCGGGTTTGCGGGGTTTGCGGGTTAGGGTATGCGGGTTTGCGGGTCTGGGTATGCCAGCCTCCAGTGATAAGAGGCGCTCTGCTGTGGCGGCCCTAACTCCGCGACTGTGCCGGGGTGTCGTATCGTCATCGGGCACGATGGTCGCTGGAGCTTGGGGGCTTCTGGTGGAAGTGGCGCAGGGTGTAGGGCTGCAGCCTGACGGTTTGGAGGTTGTTGATCGGGGGGATGGGAAGCTGGTTTGGAAGTGGCGGTGCAGGTGGCATGGTGGCGAACCCCCTCCCGCAAGATCTCGAGCTTGGGAAGTAGAAACTCGCTATCGGTTAGTCGTGATGAAAGAGTATAGTGTACAAAGCAATTTACGTGTACAGCAAAGCGATTTACAATAGTTGCGTTGATCAAAGCAGCTTGAGGATCCGGGATTCAAGGGTCGTATCTGGGTCGTGTCTGTGGTTATCAGGGTGTGTGTTGATCAATGGGGGTTGGTCTGTGTTCTGGGTTTGGGCAATTTTTTGACCAGAAAATTTCGACCAAAAAATTTCGACGAAAATTTTGGCCAATTTTTTTCGACCAAAAATTTTGACCAAAGTTTTTGACCAAAAAATTTTGGCCAAAATTTTTCGACCAAAATTTTTGACCAAAAACTTTCGACCAAAAATTTCGACCAAAAATTTTGACCAAAAACTTTCGACCAAAAATTTCGACCAAAAATTTTCGACCCAACTTTCACAACTTTTTCAGCGGGAAAAAGTCTCTATCCGCGGGAAAAAAGTCTCTATTCGCGCCGAAAATGTCTTTATTCGCGCCCAAAAAGTCTTTATTCGCGCCCAAAAAGTCTTTATTCGCGCCCAAAAAGTCTCTATTAGCGGCCGCTAATAAAGACTTTTTTCCGCTAATAAAGACTCCCACGGGGGGGACTGCTTGCTGCGACGGAGGCGGCAGGTGCGCAACCGTGGCTGTGAGTCTAACAGACGGAGCTCAGCTGGCGGCGAGCAAGCTTGCGTTTGCTGGCCGACCGCGCCATTCAGCTCACGTGTCTATTGGATTGTCCCAATGGCTCTTATCCCAATGGACCTTTGGCGCAGCGCCCGAACGAAGGAGGGCGGGGAGGAAGCCCCGAACGGGAGCTAGCAACCGCGTCTCCTTCGCGACATCAGGGGACGGAAGCGCTGCCAGGACTAGCCAGCGGTCGGCCCTAGCGCGCTTCGCTATTGCTGCGTCAACAACACGCTGGTCGACTTCCCCCCTTCTGCAGTGCAGGATGCCCCGGATGGGGAGTCCCGCCCCAAGCGTGTAGGTGCTTGCGTGGGCAGGGCCGCGATGTTATTCCCGGGACCTTGTCACGCACGCGTTGACGTCGTTGTCCCCACGCCGAGACGGTAGACTCGTCTTCGTCACCGAACCACAGCTCAAAAAGCCACTGTCCCGGCCACGAACTCCAGGTGGTAAACATTAAGGGGAACGGCGAGAAGTAATGTCCAGGCCGCGTTCGACTCCTGAAGACGGGTTGCAGCTGGACCCGGCCCATCCTGCCGAAGAGCGCCGACGTCGCAAAGCTCAGCTTTACCACCAGGGAGGCTTCGGGCCTGCCCGTGACCTTTGTCATGACCTTCACCAATGCGTTGTAGTGCGCCGCGCCGCCGCGGCCTCTCCGAACGACAGCCTTTTTATCCTGAGAATCCAAAGAGCCGACCCGTCGCTGGGTCCTCGGCAGAGCCGTGCCCAGCTCCACCGGACAGCCTGGTGTACTAGGGCTATCCGCCGCCGTCGCAGGCGCGCTCTGCTCTAAGGGGAACGTGCTCACCGGACTTCACCTGGCGGATCATGAAACCTGCCACCGGCCCCGTTTCGGACTGAGCATCAAATGGCCTTGTTCGCCGGGAAGTCAGCACGGATGACCTGCCTCGACCTTGCCAGTTGGCGGTGCAGCAGGTCTTCTTTGGTGATCTCGGACTGACCGGGCGGGCCAGGCGAGTGGGTGACGTACCCACTAACTCCGATACTGGGCAGCCCGTCCTGAGGTGATGCAGCAGGTGGCGCCCCAGGTACCCAGATCCCGCGGCATCTCGTACCGGGGGGTCCACGTCGCGCAGACCAGCGGAAGTTGCAAGGACGTCTCTTTCCAGCTGGTCAAGAAATTCGCTGCCGTACTTGAGGTGATGCAGCAGGGCGTCGGCGCCCTGGATACCCAGATCCCGCATCTCGTCTGGAAGGTCAATGTGGGCCCATGCGGCGGAAGTTGCGAGGACCTCTCTTTCCCAGCGGATCAAGAATTCCAGGCGCATGCGCTGGCCTCCGAACCGGTGTCACATGCACACGCCATCCGTGTAATCCGGGGGATGTTGTCTTCTTCATCTTCTTGAGGGCCACATCGGCCGCGCCGATAGGTCTGCATTCCATCGCGTGCGGCGCAGGGAGGTACCGGGCGTAGTGAGTCTTGAAGGCCTCCCATTGGGGCTCCGGGATGTCCGTGTATTTTTGAAATATTCCGCCCCAGGCTTCAGGTCCTCTCAGCATCTCGTCGATTTCCCTCGGGCATGCAGTCAGAGTCCCGTCCCCTCGCCGCAGGAACACCGATGGGCTTCCCTGCTGTCCGGCCAGGAAACGGTAGATCGCACCCTTCTCTTGGCTGCCCCACGCTTTCTGGATTCTCTCTTTCCAGAGGCGAGAACGCTCCGTCCTCAGCTCTGCTACAGCTTCGCGTTGCGTCCCTACCAACTTCTCTGGTTATTTCGTCGTGATCTGGGACATGTCCCTGTCCACCGGTAAGGCGCCGAAGGCGCGCTCGGCAAGCTCATACCTCCTCAGCACGCCTCAGAGCTGGAACTTGACTCCGGCGGACCAGAAGCCGACAGTCGGCGCTGCAATACGCAGCGTCCGGAGTGAGAGATGAGTTGGTGCTGATGCGCGGACGAGGTGAGTCCCTTCCGCGTTGATAGAGTGACGACGAACTTCCAAATATTAAACAGGGGGTAAACACCGCCGGCGAGTCAGCCGTTGAGCCCTATGTGTCAAGGTCGAACCCGACTGGTGACCCTCCTGGGAGGTACGGCAGCATGTCTAAGGGCTGCACACCTTCCCCCCTGGCCCACTTGATCCCTCTGAACACCTTCCGAGCCACGAGGTCGTCCGGCTTGAACTTGAAGTAGTGTGAAAAGACCGTTTGTGGCATCGACGAGCCTTGGTGTGGGGATCGGCTGAACAGGCCCAAGTCGATAACAGATAGACCGTATGCGACGTCGACTGCACGACATGCGGATGAACGTCAGGTATCGCTCGATGTACATTAGCATCGAGCTCGCATCGTGGGTGGCTGTTTCCTGTGAGAACCGATGCAGGTTGGTGTCGCGTCGCCCCGCCAGGCGGGCTTGCTTGCGCGCCACAAACCGCTTCACCTCGTCGATCTGCGCCATGGCCAGGACGTAGCAGCCGTCCTGCTCCTCTTTGCGCTTCATCCTCGTGCTGACGCGTGCGGACCGACAGCCTCGTCGATCGACGCGCAACCGGGGCAGGCCAGAGACCACCATCAAGTCCGGAAGGCGGGTAACCGATAGCACGCTAAGTCTATCAGACGCGGCAACTGGGGCAGGCTGGAGGCCACTCAGTCAAACCTAGACGCTCAAAGACGAAATACTGATAGCAGGCCAGGAACCACTAAGTCCATCAGAGCCCCGCACGGCAACCAGGGCAGGCCGCAGACCACCATGTCAACCCCGGAAGCTTAAAAGAAGGCGGGTAACCAATAGCACGCTAAGTCTATCAGAAGTCACGCGCTGCAACTGGGGCAGGCCAGAGGCCACTCAAACCCGAAAGCAGAGGGAAGGCGGGAAGGCGGGTAATCGATAGCACGCTAAGTTTATCAGAAGTCACGCGCTGGCCAGAGGCCACTATGTCAAACCCGGAAGCATAAGGAAGGCGGGTAACCGATAGCACGCTAAGTCTATCAGAAGTCACACGCGGCAACCGGGGCAGGCCAGAGGCCACTATGTCACACCCGGAAGCTTAAAGAAGGTGGCACGTAGGCCAGAGACCACTAAGTCAAACCGGAAGCTTGAAAAAGAAGGCATAGCAGGACAGAGACCACTAAGTCTATCAGAATTCCCGCCGGGCAACCGGGCTGACTATGTCAACCGGAAACCGAAGCAGGCGGGTAACCGATAGCACGCCAAGGCTATCAGAGGTTACGCGCGCAACCGGGGAGGCCAAAAACCCCATGTCACCCGGGAGCTTGAAAGAAAAAGAAGGCGGCAACTGATAGCAGGACAGAGACCACTAAGTCTATCAGGAGTCACGCAGAGCAACCGGGGCAGGCCAGAGACCACTAAGTCAAACCGGAAGCTTGAAAAAGAAGGCATAGCAGGACAGAGACCACTAAGTCTATCAGAATTCCCGCCGGGCAACCGGGCTGACTATGTCAACCGGAAGCCGAAGAAGGCGGGTAACCGATAGCACGCCAAGGCTATCAGAGGTTACGCGCGCAACCGGGGAGGCCAAAGACCCCCATGTCACCCGGGAGCTTGAAAGAAAAAGAAGGCGGCAACTGATAGCAGGACAGAGACCACTAAGTCTATCAGGAGTCACGCAGAGCAACCGGGGCAGGCCAGAGACCACTAAGTCAAACCCGGAACCTCTAAAAAAGAAGGCGGGGTAACTGATAGCAGGACAGAGACCACTAAGTCTATCAGAACTCACGCCGGGCAACCGGGCTGACTATGCCAACCGGAAGCCGAAGCAGGCGGGAAACCGATAGCACGCTAAGTCTATCAGTGGTTACGCGCGCAACCGGGGGAGGTCAAAGACCACCGTGTCACCCGGAAGCTTGAAAGAAAAAGAAGGCGGCAACTGATAGCAGGACAGAGACCACTAAGTCTATCAGGAGTCACGCAGAGCAACCGGGGCAGGCCAGAGACCACTAAGTCAAACCCGGAAGCTCTAAAAACAAAAGAGAAGGCGGGGTAACTGATAGCAGGACAGAGACCACTAAGTCTATCAGAACTCACGCCGGGCAACCGGGCTGACTATGCCAACCGGAAGCCGAAGCAGGCGGGTAACCGATAGCACGCTAAGTCTATCAGTGGTTACGCGCGCAGCCGGGGGAGGTCAAAGACCACCGTGTCACCCGGAAGCTTGAAAGAAAAAGAAGGCGGCAACTGATAGCAGGACAGAGACCACTAAGTCTATCAGGAGTCACGCAGAGCAACCGGGGCAGGCCAGAGACCACTAAGTCAAACCCGGAAGCTCTAAAAAAGAAGGCGGGGTAACTGATAGCAGGACAGAGACCACTAAGTCTATCAGAACTCACGCCGGGCAACCGGGCTGACTATGCCAACCGGAAGCCGAAGCAGGCGGGAAACCGATAGCACGCTAAGTCTATCAGTGGTTACGCGCGCAACCGGGGGAGGTCAAAGACCACCGTGTCACCCGGAAGCTTGAAAGAAAAAGAAGGCGGCAACTGATAGCAGGACAGAGACCACTAAGTCTATCAGGAGTCACGCAGAGCAACCGGGGCAGGCCAGAGACCACTAAGTCAAACCCGGAAGCTCTAAAAAAGAAGGCGGGGTAACTGATAGCAGGACAGAGACCACTAAGTCTATCAGAACTCACGCCGGGCAACCGGGCTGACTATGCCAACCGGAAGCCGAAGCAGGCGGGAAACCGATAGCACGCTAAGTCTAGCAGTGGTTACGCGCGCAACCGGGGGAGGTCAAAGACCACCGTGTCACCCGGAAGCTTGAAAGAAAAAGAAGGCGGCAACTGATAGCAGGACAGAGACCACTAAGTCTATCAGGAGTCACGCAGAGCAACCGAGGCAGGCCAGAGACCACTAAATCAAACCCGGAAGCTCGAAAAACAAAAGAGAAGGCGGGGTAACTACTATCCCGTACTACTACGGCGGGCGCAAGTCGTTGCGCCATGGGCGCGGAGCGAGCCGTGGCCCTGTCAAAGATGATTGTTGCACCGATGGTGGCGCAGCCGGGGGCGTTCTGACTGGCGGACGAGACCGCCTGGCAGGCGTGTGTTGACACGTTGTTTCGCGGGCTCTCCTCCTTTTGGCAATAGCCCGCTCTATGGCGGCGGCTAGCATCTTGACAGAAAATCTCAACTCCCACTGAACAAAGGGTACGTCGTGCGGATATTCAGGCACGGCATCGTTCCAGCTGTTACGGGCGCAAATTGTTTCCAGCTTGCCCAACATCCACTCGGTCTTCCGTCCAGCCGCAAAGCGTGGGCGGTGGGTACAACCCGGCATAGCCGGCGCACCAAAACAGCGGAGGGAACAGACCCCCTGCCGCCATTTCCCAGGGAAGGAGGCGACTCCTGAGTCGGCGCAGCACAGGTCGTTGATGGCTCGCATAAGGTACCCAATTTGCAGCCCCTTCTCGGCGAAGGTTCTCCCCGGGAGCTTCGAACGCGTAAATGCCTCAAAATCAAGCGCGAGTTCCACGCCTGTCGTCGGGAGAGGGTTGGAGCTGACCCACGATAGACTCCGCAGCCAGAAGACCAACGTCGCTGCGAAGCGGGTTCCGATGTTGGTCGTAAGCAACTTACGACTGTCCGTTGCTAAGTGTACGTCGTATTTCGTCGACGCACCTGAGGCGAGTTCCCAAGGGCGTGTTGCCGCAAGGCTCCGCTGCGCCTGCGCCATCTCGATTGAGATCGTACCGATCAGCCTCTGGATCTTCTCCAGGAGGTCAGGAGGGGTCCCGTAGGGGGGTATCCCTCTAATGCACAAGCACTGGGGCATGTCCCGGACCATCGCCTCAGCAATGCAAAACCGGGATCGCAGCTCGTTCCATCTACAACCTGGGCCCGGACATTGCCAGTAGTAATGCCACAGGGTCCCCGTCGCACCGCTGTCGCAGAACTCGCAGTCGCCGCTCCCCGAACCCCACTTCCTGCGGCACCATTCCCGTGAGTACACCGCTCCCCCAATACATCGACTGATCGCGGAACTCAATTTGTGGTCCGTCGCGCGGTTCAGCCAAAGCCGATTCATGGCGCGTACGTCCACCCCTCCTTCGATTCCGTCAAATCCTTGTCTCTGTGTGGTCAAGTAACGCCACGCGCGCAGACGCAGGCCCTCACGAAAGAGGTGTGGGGCTTCTTTTCCGAGTAGCGACACGGGAGTCCCGTCGAAAGACAGGGACTGGAAGCTGTGCTGCGTGGCCCGTAGGAATCTTATCTCCCGCAGAAGATTAGCCATAAGACCTACGGGACCCTTGATAGACGAGTCGGCTCCCACGCGAAGGAGAGCGTCCATCCTCACCCGAAACCTCTCTTTCCCGTATTGTTTCACGAACGTGCGGAATAAGCTGAAACCTGAGGCGCATGCCGGATCACACAGGTGTGCTTTTGCAACCAGGGAGAGAACCGCAAGAGGGCTCTTCGCCCGGTTAGATCGAGGGATCACGCAAGCGGAGAGTGCCGTTCGGAGCGTTGAGCTGTTGACGAAGCCACCTGTTGTATTCGTGCAGTAGGCCGCCCCGTAATACGCGGAGGCTGCGATCGTCTGCATTATGCGGAACTTCGTACGATGCATGAGCGGCGCCGCCTCAAGTCTGGCCGCGGCCTCGACCGTGGCGTTGGCCCTGCGGTTGTCAACGGGTCCCTCTGTGCCCAGGGGGACACCCAAAACCTTCACTATTTTGCTCGATCGAATTATTTTGCGACCGATCACGAGGCGAGGAGGCTCTGGGGACGTCGAGAAGGAGACCGACTTGTCCTCGTTGAGGGCAAAGCCTGTCAGGCTGTCGAACACCTCTGTGGTTCGAATTCCCTCTTGGAGTAGCCTCGCAAGTTGCGACAGCAGGTACAGATCGTCGGCGAACGACTTCGGACTCACCCGAGCTCGGCTGACCAAGGCCTTCGAGAGAACAGAGAGGAGCGCGTTGATCAGGACCACTGATATCGGGCAGCCCTGGAGAATTCCGTTGGTGACAGTGAACATCTCGCCGACTCCCAAGGGGTACCGGAAGCGACGCCTCAGGTGCTTGTATATGTGGCGTAAGGGTGCCAGCACACGCTCGTGAAGCCCAAGCGCCTCCATCAAGTCGAGCACCAGGGCCTGAGGGACGCGGTCAAAGCACTTTGCAAAGTCGAGTGCGACCCCGCACAGGGGTGTACCGTTTGTCAGTGATTCCTCTAGCGATAGGGCGATATCCATGACCACGTCGTCGCAGGAGTGGCCGTGCCGGAAACCATGTTGAGACCCGTGAATCCATAGCTCTTGCCAGAGCATGACATCCTGTAGGCGCACGCTAGCCCAGAGTCGATATACCACGCTCGAGACAGTAATCGGACGCGCCTTGCCCCCCCGGGCTCGAAGGTAGCCCCCGGGTGAACTTCCTCTGGCAACGGACTTCGCGAGCTGCGGAAGAGAACCTCATCCTCAAGTCCGGAATCGAAGGCAACCTAACCGGGTACTGTGGCCGTGGCGTACGTCGGGAATTGAACTCTCAGCGAGTATCGGCGAGGCCGTCCCCTGAAGGTGCGGGAGCCGATACAGCTTCTTTGAAGAGAGCCAGGTGTCTCCTTGGGCGCATACGGGAGTACGCAGCCGCCAGAGCCAAATGGGAAAGCACAATCGTCTCCCCTGGCCCTTTGCCTTTCCAGCTTGAGGGACAGTGGACGAAAATACGCTCCTTTCGAAGTTTCGTGTTGCAGCGCACGGATGGGAAGTGTGCTCTGCCACCCGAGCCGCCGTCAGCGAAAATCGGAAGAGGCCTCGCGTTTACCGTCTCAGGACTGTGTCGTGACCTGGCGCATAGCACGCTAACTTCGAGATACCTGAAGAGCGCGAGGAGTCAGCGGGAGCTTCGCGACCCCCTGGGGAAGGAATCGTTCGCTTGGGTGAAGAAAGACGCGCCATCGGGGTTATCGTTTGTAACTGGGGCCGATGGGCGGCTCACTGCGAACTTGGCAGAAGTTGACGCGTTGGTGAGGAGGAGTTGGGATCCAGTGCTCCGCACGTACGCCGAGAAGAGGGAACCCGAGTTTGCCCCTTTCTTTCAGGAGTACAAAGACTTTATCACGCAACACCCATGCAATCTAAATCCGATCACGGCCGAGCGGCTTCGACAGGTGGCGAAAAAGAAGAGCGTACAGACGTCTTGCGGTGTAGACGGCTGGCGCATGCGTGAAATCGCCGCTCTGCCGAATGCAATCCTGGAAAGCTTTGTCGTGGTGCTCAACGAGGTAGAGGAAACCGGCTTCTGGCCCGACGGAGTCCTGGACGCAATGGTCACCTTAATTCCTAAAGGAGAAGGGAGTGATCCACTGAAGGTCCCCGAGGCGGTACTTCTCAGAGACGTTCCGGAGGGCATTCGGGTCGTCCAGGCCGCTCAGCCCGGTGCTTGGAATTGCCCGGGGGTATCGGAGTACCGTGTTCAGTTGTTGGAATGCTGCAAGATTAAAGGTGGCTCGGACCGCCTTGTGCGTAGGGAGGCCGGCTTCGAAAGTCTCCACGCGACCGAGAGCGGCAGAAGCGACTTCGTTGGTGAGAAGAAGGTCGATGCGTGACGGCTGACCGTGGTAACATGTAAACTCTGCGGGACTTCCCAGGGCTTCAGCTTGCAGCTCGGCAGAGTCCGACCAGCCGTTGCGTAAGGCGAAACGGAGCGCCGGGGAACCGAGGGGGGTCGTGTTGAAATCGCCGGCGGCGACAAGGGGCACAGCACCCAAGCGCTGGCGCAATCCCCACAGGGATCCCTCGATCAACCTTTCCCGCTCGGGTTTTTCGGAAATGCCACAGTGACCGTACAATGACACCACGTGTACGGCTCCTTTACCTACACCTGTCGCGACACGTACATGCAAGAAGCGGGCCGATTCGTAGGCACGTTGCTCGGCTGCGTCAAAAGGCTCGACGATACATGCAGGCAAGCCTTTCTTGACGAAAATCGCGACTCCTGCACTACCTCCTGTAACCTGGGATGGGACGCTGTTGCCGCACTTCCGCCCAACACAGCAGCTGCCGAAGAAGGGTTGCCATACATCAAGGGCGCCGGCTTGTTTCAGGGCCATCCGGATACTTCTCTGCCCGGCACTCGTCAACTTCGTTTCTTGAACACAGATGATGTCCGCCGCTATGCAGATGAGGAGGTACAGGTTCTTCATCAAGGACGTGACATTTATAGTCACAATTCGAATTGGTGGAGGGCCAGGGTTGGGTTCGATACCTTGAGTCACGAGAAGCGCGTACGCTACGAGGGCCAGATAGAACTCTCTCGTCGGCTGGGGGGACAAATCGTTGGCGTGGATCACCATTGTGACTCCGGGGGGGGGACGTCGGCGGTCGCCTGCGCGGGCGAGGGAGATGAAGTTGGCGGCGTGGCCCGCGACTTAGTCCAGCATGCGTGACAGATTGCAGCCTGGCAGGGGCCGTGCGCGCAAAGCCGCTTGGCTTGTCCGACCTGCATGCCTTTGGCGCAGACCACGCAGAGGAAAGCTTCGGCGTTCGAGTGTGCTTCCTGCCAGCTGGTGTGCCGGCAGTCGGTGACCATGTTGTCCTTGCCGTCCACCCGTGCTAGCTTTTCCTGGGACTCAGTTGTCTCATCCTCTGTGCGTCCCCTCTTTTGGCCCGGAGACGGCTCGGGCCGTTCGTTGAGGCTAGCGAAGAACTCGGGTGGGAGTTTGACCTTCTCCCGCTGACACTGCGTGGAGAATCCCTTCCGTTGCCTCGCGTCAGTGGAGCGGTCGTATTTCCTTATCGAAATAGACGCGCGATCGAGCCGGAAGAACACGGGTGCAGGTGGGCCCGTGTCGGCGATGACGATGCACACGGTCTTACCTTGTCGCTTGAAGGCCCCGGCTTGTTCGACCTTCCAGCCGGCAGCAGCGCAGGCGGCAAGGAGGTCGGTCGCGTGTTCCGAAGCGCACGCGGTGGTGACTACGTATTTATCGCCACAGCTTTTTTCCGACCGCGGATTCGGTGGCGGCAACGTGTTCCGGGGTCGTCCGAATGCCGAAGACACCCGTCTTTGTGCCCGCGATTACCCCGAACGTATTCGGAGTCTGTGCCGCCAGCCGTCTCGCCTCTTCAAGGGTGCAGTCACTCACCCACACCGCCGGCATGGTGTCCGTCCCGTTGACGAAGGACAAGGCCTTCCAGAATGTTCCGGCTTTGCCGGAGCTCCGCAGCAGCTTCTGCACGTCAACGATCGGGACGCGCACGCTCACCTCAGAGACTCCTTGCCGGCGGTGCACCTTTGTGAACACTGCGCTCCAATCCATGCGCAGTCCTTCCGCTTCTGCGGCCTTCTTCGCCATAATCCGCACAGATTGTGCGGCCTTCATCGCGGTATCCCAGGTGGCCGCGTGGACGTATGCATACGTATGATACGGCTATGCATATGGCTGTGAC
The DNA here is from genome assembly GCA_030068145.1 of Diplonema papillatum. Lineage (NCBI taxonomy): Eukaryota > Euglenozoa > Diplonemea > Diplonemida > Diplonemidae > Diplonema > Diplonema papillatum. The sequence goes on along the minus strand of JAPJBO010001483.1, from coordinate 24,317 downwards.
TTCTCTGGCAATGCACCCCCTTCGTCCAGGACGAAGGGAGTCGAAAAGGATACTTAAAAGCAGAGTTTCATGAGTGTCGACGGAACCTATATCCGCCGTAACCCGGGGTACACGGGCAGTGTGTTCACTCCCGTCAGCCGACGAGCCGCGCTCCGATGAGGCAACCGAAGCTGGTTGTCTCAGGATCTGCTGAGTAACGGGCTGGCGGAAAGGCCCGCCCACGTGGTGCGGGCCTTTTCCGCCAGCCCGTTGTAGGCTGTCGTGCGCCATGAAGCATGCTCGTTCAGTGCTTCGAGCTGGCGTTCGACGTCGTCGGGGAAAAAGCGAGGCAGACATTGACCGTGGCACGCATCCTCATCGACCTGCTTTCTACCTCGTAGTCTACCACTTGCCAGTACATTGCTTTGTTACACGGTGAGGTCCAGCCTCAGAAACTGCAGTCAAAGAGGGCGCGATTCACACCTAAAACGCGTGTGACACCCGCTTTTTCAACTCCAGCTTTAACTCCAGTTTCTGACTCCACCGTGTTCACCCATAGGCCCGTCATGCAGCAGCCAGAAGGCCGGGCTGGCCTCACACAGCCCCACATATGCATACGTATGCAGCCGTTTGCGGATGCATATTTTCAAATCTGCATACGCATACGCATACGGTATGCTCGGGTTGGTGGTCTTTTTCGTTTGATGTGATTGGCGCGCCTGTCTACTCGATGCTCGCGGTGTACTCCAGAACCGGGTGGGGGAGCTAACGGTGCGGTCAAAGTGTCACGTGCGGGCCATTTTCTGAGCCTAAATGATCATCCGACCACTTTTTCTGGATTTTCGGTGCATTGTGGGGCCACCTGGGTGGTTGGTTTCCGGTTTTGGATTTCTGACGACCTCTCTCCACCCACCTACATGTGTTCTCGTCGTCATCGCTACCGCGCTGACCTTACGAAAGAGAGAGAGACGAGTTGGGGTGCAGGGACCGTCTCTCAGAGAGTTTCCGGTCTCCTCACTTCTTTGATGGGAACTGCGAGCCCTGTCGACGGAACACACAGTGGTGAGTTGAGTAGCTGCAAGTGTCACGCGGTGTACTACCCAGGGTGGGGCTGACGAAGGACATCTGCTGGACCAGTCCAATGTCTGGCAGGACAGGGGCCCTCTGTCCAGGTCATCCCCGCGTCGGTGGAGTGCAGGAAGACCGCTCCGTTCTCGTTCGTCGCACCGACCCAGACCTCGGTTTCGCTGGCGAACCGCACGTCGAACACGTTGCCGTGTGTGGTGGCGCCAAAGGTGTATGTTTCATTCCACGCGCTGCCGCCGTCGGCGGCCCTCTGACGACGCGGACTCTGGGTGAATAGCAACGGTGTGTGCTGGAAAACGTCTGCGAAAACATGCTATTGCCGGAGAACGGCGACGGCAGAGGACAACACGAAAAAGCCTTCTCTGCCCGCGTTGATAGGGCTACTACATTTGACAGAAAGAGAGAGAGGGAGAGAGAAAGAGAGAGAGAGAGAGACGAGTTGGTGTGCAGGGACCATCTCTCAGAGAAATTCCGGTCTCCTCACTTTTTTGATGGGAACTGCGCGCCTTGACACACACACAGTGGTGAGCTGAGCAGCTGCGAGTGTCACGCTCTGACGACGCGGACTCTGGGGGAACAGCAACGGTGTGTGCTGGAAAACGTCTGCGAAAACATGCTATTGCCGGAGAACTGCGAGTGTCACGCGGTGTACTTGAGGATGGTCGCTGCGCCTAATGAGGTCACCGCGATGGCGTACCCCAGGTTGGGGCTGACGAAGGACATCTGCTGGACCAGTCCAATGTCCGACAGGACGGATCCCTCTGTCCAGGTCATCCCCGCGTCGGTGGAGTGCAGGAAGACCGCTCCGTTCTCGTTCGTCGCGCCGACCCAGACCTCGGTTTCGCTGGCGAACTGCACGTCGAACACGTTGCCGCCTGTGGTGGCGCCGAAGGTGTACGTTTCGTTCCACGTGCTGCCGCCGTCGGCGGTCCTGACGACGTGAACACCTGGAAACTGCGATCCCTCCTCGGAGGTCGCCCTGCCCGCGGAAACGCACAAGGTCTCGGACGCGCACGCGATGCCGTTCAAGTAGTACTTCCCGGTGGTGTTGAAAACAGCGCTGAACGTCTCGCCGCCGTCGCTCGTCTTCAAGACGTACCCCACGTACCCGTACGCTGGCTGCCCCGGGCCGATATTCCTCCACCACGCTCCAGCCGTGGCATACCACACCTCCGCCGACGGGAACGAACCGTACCTCGCCGGCGCGTTCGGCGCCACGGCCGGAGGCCAGAACTTGGTCGAAAACCCTGCAGCGGAATCCGTCCACGTCGCGAAGCCTGACTTCTGGTACTGTTGGCCGACGTACGCGTACCCGAAGCTCGTGGTGTACAGCTGGCCGGAGCCGACTTCTGCCGTCAGGCCCGACACGCTGAAATTGTACCCGTCGTGCGTGGAAAAGAACCCCCCGGGGGTCCCGGCGTCGATGGCGGCGACCAGGCCGTGCGTGGCGTTGCGCATCGCTATCGCGTCCAGGATCCGAACGACCACCTCGGCTTTGACGTTCAGCGGCTCGACCGTCTGCAGGTCCGCGCCGGACAACTTGAAAGCGAGCTTCGCCCCGATCCCGCCTCCCGCGACGAAGCACTCGGTGGACGACACGCACGAGATCCCCTCCATCATCGCAAGCGGCGAACCCGGCGCGTCAGCCCCTGGAAACATGTTGACCCAGCCAGCGGCCAGCGACAGGAGCGCGGGCAGAGCGACAGCGAGCATTGTTGCGGCCTTTTCTTTTCAGATTTTTTGCTTCTTCGCTGCTGAAGCGGTGGGGGCTTTTATAGTTATCGCTATTGTAGACTCTCCGGGTGACCTTCGTCGAATGGGTTTTTTAGAGTGAAAGTTCGCTTGAAACTTCCGGATTCTAAAGTCTCCGGGTGAGGTGAGCCCCGCTAGCCCCGCTAGTTACCACCTCATGGCGACAGCGTCCCCTCCGTGCAGAACTTGCACTTGACTTCCTTCATACCCTTCCCCAGGTCTTCCACGAGTGACCCCGCTCGTTCTTGGGCCTCTTTGCTGTTTTGGAGCTACCTTTGCGACCACCTTTGGAGCTGGCTTCGCGAGCATGTTTCTTCCTGTTGGGTATACGTTTTCTCCTGTACCCACTTGGTTGAGTACTGCCGGTGACTACGTATACGTGCGTACGCGTACGCGTACGTACGGCCGTACGCTGACAGCATTGCCCTAGGCATACTGTGCATACGAGTCGTATTCTCGTCTAAACTCGTATTTCGGTTTTCGGAGCAAATTCTCGCCAAACGACTCGTATCCTCGTGCCAAACTCGTCTAAACTCGTCTAAAAACTCGTATTGACGAGTTTAGACGAGTACGGGCTATTTTCACTGTGGAACACGGTATGTGGCCTTCTGTGCTACTTTCCTTCACCACAAGACCGGTATCCTGCGACCCGCTGTTCCTCAAATCCTTCAACTTCTGTATTCCAAGAATTCCTGCTCCCGAACTGTCGCTTTTCAGCCTACGGGTTTCAGGGCTACGGTTGGATAATTTGAGGATGACCAGCCGCACGAAGAAGACCAAGAAGATTCGCACAGCATCAGCAAAGCAACACGCTCGGCCACCATGTTTCCCCAGTCACCCACGTATGTTCCGTCGATCAGGGACGCCAGTTTTCGGAGATTTTCAGGCTTCTTTGGCCTCGCGATGACTAACAAACTGCACCAACAAAGCGTGACGGTCAAAAAGTTGAAGTTGCTTGGGTGAGGGCGGCATTATTGATGTTGGCAGCATCGACATCAATTTTATCACGGTGAAACGCTTCTGCAGCTGCCATCACTTCCTCCTCTTTGGTCGCGTTGCGTTTTTATGAATCAGAACCAGCCCAGGAGGTTTTCCTCCAGACACAACATTTCTTAGCACACCAAAGAATATGTCCCAAAAATGACTTTGTGGCCAAAATACCCCCAGTAAAACCACCTTCAAAAATTCTCGTCTAAACTCGTATGACGAGTTTAGACGAGAATCTGACACGAGAATACGACTCGTACACGAGCATACCACTTGTATGCACTGTATGCCTAGGGCTACGGTGGCTGCATACGGCTGCATACGCGTATGCACCCAAACCTGCATACGCATACGCGTACGCATACGGCGCTGCATACGGCTATGCATACGTATGCATACGTATGATACGGCTATGCATATGGCTGTGACTTCTCTGGCAATGCACCCCCTTCGTCCAGGACGAAGGGAGTCGAAAAGGATACTTAAAAGCAGAGTTTCATGAGTGTCGACGGAACCTATATCCGCCGTAACCCGGGGTACACGGGCAGTGTGTTCACTCCCGTCAGCCGACGAGCCGCGCTCCGATGAGGCAACCGAAGCTGGTTGTCTCAGGATCTGCTGAGTAACGGGCTGGCGGAAAGGCCCGCCCACGTGGTGCGGGCCTTTTCCGCCAGCCCGTTGTAGGCTGTCGCGCCATGAAGCATGCTCGTTCAGTGCTTCGAGCTGGCGTTCGACGTCGTCGGGGAAAAAGCGAGGCAGACATTGACCGTGGCACGCATCCTCATCGACCTGCTTTCTACCTCGTAGTCTACCACTTGCCAGTACATTGCTTTGTTACACGGTGAGGTCCAGCCTCAGAAACTGCAGTCAAAGAGGGCGCGATTCACACCTAAAACGCGTGTGACACCCGCTTTTTCAACTCCAGCTTTAACTCCAGTTTCTGACTCCACCGTGTTCACCCATAGGCCCGTCATGCAGCAGCCAGAAGGCCGGGCTGGCCTCACACAGCCCCACATATGCATACGTATGCAGCCGTTTGCGGATGCATATTTTCAAATCTGCATACGCATACGCATACGGTATGCTCGGGTTGGTGGTCTTTTTCGTTTGATGTGATTGGCGCGCCTGTCTACTCGATGCTCGCGGTGTACTCCAGAACCGGGTGGGGGAGCTAACGGTGCGGTCAAAGTGTCACGTGCGGGCCATTTTCTGAGCCTAAATGATCATCCGACCACTTTTTCTGGATTTTCGGTGCATTGTGGGGCCACCTGGGTGGTTGGTTTCCGGTTTTGGATTTCTGACGACCTGTCTCCACCCACCTACATGTGTTCTCGTCGTCATCGCTAGTCCCCCTAGGCACTTTTCCCATAAGTTTTTGCTGAATAAAAAAAAGACTGAAGGGAGGAAGCCACGTGTTCTCAAGCTTTTTAAGGCCACGCGTACCCCGCGAATGATATGTGGGAGACATCGCTTTACTCTATCAAAAAGGTAGCTGAAACTCCTCCTCGCTAGACCTATCCACAGAGTTGGCCTTCTCCGCGTGATGAAACAGTTGTATGTTGGACCAAATGACAGTCCACCCGGTTGGCGAGGTACTGTAAAATACCAGGCAACAAACCAGAGTTCAGTCAACGTGTCTCCTTTTTTTGAGAGAGGAAGAAGCGGTGCTGAGACAATGTTGCCTCACAGAATGGGGTTCGGGGTATGAGTTGAAAACACGGGAGCAAAAGACTAAGGGGAAACGTACACAGTTCTGAAAACGCGAAAAACGAATGTCGCGCCAATACAGCTCCAATGGTGCACGAATGACCCGAGCTGGACGAGCTCCGTTGTAGAAGTTGGGGTACTCTGTATAACATAAGAATGGCGTCCTTTGCCTCAAGGGATAGCGCAGTTTTCCAAAAGAAGGCATACACAACCCAGAACCCCCGGCTAGGTGGTCTGGCACAGTGTATGGACCTTCTCTGGATGAGTTCACGCACTTACATGCACCAGTGCCTGTCGAAAACTGATAGGCTTTTCCTCACATTCGACTCACACTCACCCTGAGAACAAAGGCCTTTTGAAGGACAATTTCCGCAACTCGCTAGGTGGAGGTTTCACTCAATTGTAGGCTCATGAAATGCAACATTTCTAGCTGAGATACACCAGTACCGCCGCCAGATAACGCTGAATATCCAGTGTAGCGCCGTCGTAGGTGTTCCAGTTGGTGTTCCTGGTACTGGTTTTGTTGCAACCTTTGCGTGCCAGACGAAATGTTGGACAACCACCACCTTTCGGAGCTATTGTGGTCATCCATTCAGTCAATTCTTCTTCGCGAGAGAAGATACAGTTGTGGCGACTCGACAGTGGGTGGGGGGTTTGGTCAGGAGATAGTTAGGGAAAAATGGGAGGAACGTTTAGGACACTCGTGGAGGTCTCGAAAATGTGAAAACGAATGCTGCGCCAATGCCTCACTACACGTGGACAAGCTCCAGAAGCAGGGTGAACTATCAAAATGGGTAGTGCCGCTACAGTGCCTCAAAGGCAGCAGACGCGACACTTGTGTCCACTTCTCTCGATTTCGATGTGTGCCATGTGTCGGCATCGAACCTGCTTAGATGCTCCCCGTCCTCAGTCCAGTTGGTTTTGCAGCACTGGCAATGCGCAGCACATGGTTTAATATGCAGCATGAGGGAGCGGCGAGCACACCGAAGTGTCAGCAGCAGAGAGAATACAGTTTCTTAAACAAAATATAACTCTAAAATACTTAGACTTCATAAGATTGACTTGATGGGCGCCTGAAAAGGTGCTGAGTGGCGCCAGCGGAGGCGGAGAACGCAACCCAACACGCATCGAGCAGCAGAAGAGCACTTGTGGGAAAGAAACGAGTGTGCCACGGGAACTCCGGGGAACGACCAGGCATCTGAACTGAAGCACCCTGTACTGCGCTGAGTCCCGTCACCAACTCCGACACGATGCTCTCTCCATGCATTTTTGTAGGAAACACTCAGGATGACTTCCATCAAGTCTACAAACCCACAGGAACCAAACACCGACACGGACGCACGAGCCCAGAACAGCCAATTAGGATTCTGCGGTGATGTATTAAGGCTCGACTGGTTGGGAAAACCCCTCGTCAATGCCACACATTGCACATTGACAGCCTAGCGTCTGGCAAGAGGTGACCCCACTTCCCCCCGGTGTTTGTTTCGACGTAGGTTAGTGTGAAATAACACAACTGCAAGTGCATCATTTGTTGAACGCCTGGCATTGGACCCGGGTTTCGTGTGCGGTGCTATACTTTCTGCTGCATTATCATTTGGGCCTTTATTACGTGACTCGCCCTGCTACTCTCGAGTGTGTCCTTTCGCAAGGGTTTCAAAAGATCTGGAGTTTATCTATTTCGAGGGTGGGCCTTGCTCATTTCTTATCAGAAAAGAGTCCGCGCACATTTGCTGGGAACAGACGTCGCAAGACCTTTTCAATTCCCCGTTGGTTCTTCATTTCGGAGTCATGACACTTCAGGGGCTTTCCCAGAAACCTTTCTGTGCCCGGAAACCATTCTAAGACTGGTTAAGCCGTAACGGCTCAAGAAGCTGAGTCCTTACAACTACAAGGTACGAGTTCGAACGACCGCGAAGCAGTCAGATTTGGAATAGTATGTATCAGTTTGTATCACCAGCTGAGTTTAGTTCGTGGCGTAAGTACCCTTCCCCATTACACTTTCTTCGAAGTAGCTGGGGGCCTGTCTGACACGACACCCGCCTGCCCACAGCCCTCCTCCAGGAGCTATGTAAAGAAACGGTGGCTAAATGTTTCGGGAGGCGAGCTTTTCTGCTGCAAAAAAAGGGGGGCGTAGACTGCTGCTGCTGCGAGGGAAAAGGGAGGATGCAAGACGCGGTATGCTTGGGAGAGACTAGCAGGATACCGTCTGACGCCCCAAATTTGAGAAATTGATGTTTGCTTTATTTTCCCGAACCGAAAGTCAGCTTTCTTTTGCGCAAGCAAGGCGTAGCAAGTCATAAGCTGAGGACTTCTTGCCCAAGGAGGTTTGCCTGTTTCGCCAAGTCTAAAACGCTTGGCGGGCAATCCCTGCATATCAACTTACAACGGCGTTGAATGCTACAACAAGCAAAGTGGGTTGTAGTATGGCTATAGATAAAGTGGTGTCACCTGAGGGGGTAATCTAGGGCCGCCCACGTGATAAGCCGTTAAGCATTGAGTTCTTTTAAGTACATGAACCACATGGATTAGCATGCACTACCTTTAAGCAGCGGCTGCCGGCTTATCCCGTGACACCTTTTATATGTACGTTATTGAAAGAGGTAGCGTTGGCACTCTTACAGGTTCGTTCCCTCGTAGCTCGCCGGGAACGGGCACTCCAGTGAAACTGGGTATGTTACCGTTTCAGGTTTGGATTTTGGAAAGCCTGCGGCACTTAAGTCAACTCGCGCAAAGGAAGCAAAATGCTTACACCGTGGGCGAACTGGGAGTACCTCTCGTTCTTTCCGGGCAGGAATTGCCATGGCTCGAGTACCCAACGTCGGTCTTCAAAGCCCAACTTCGGATCGCTCTGAAGGCAGCGACTGCTGACATTCACATCAGAATCCCCCCCCCCCCCCCCGAGGCCTTGCGAGTTTCAAGGGGGTAGCGAATTGATGGAAGCGTTGATCTCTGAATCTGAACCCTACTGAATGAGACGCTGATGCTCGAGATGTTCAGACTGTCACTGTTGGCGAGTTCGGTGGAGAGCTAGTGTAATAGCTTGGAGAACCAAGCTCTGTCTGCGTCACGAAATCTGCTAGAGATACGTCCTCCTCATTTTTTTTGAGGAACATGTGGGCAACTCCTCCAGCACATCCAAGTACCGCAATCGCAATCAGAAGCCACAGCCACGCGGGCATCCCACTGTCTTCGTCGGCAGGTGATTCCGTTTCCTCTTCCGCAGCACTCTTCACACCGACACCCATCTTCTGCAGGTCCCCGTTCTCCATGTCGAGCTCTTCCTTCAGCATGGTTGATGCAGCCTCTCCACCGTCGCCCGTGAACGTTGTCCTGAGGGTATGCTTCTCGCTGTTCCCATTAGGTGTCGTCGTCACTTCGATCTCATGCACAGGCACACCTGTCTTCTCAGATACCATCTCCTTGTACTTCTTTTCATTCCACTGAGCCTTCTCTGCAGTCGTCACTACCGGAGGCGTTGTTGGTGGAGGGTTCGGCACGCCCGGGGTCATCGTTTGCGCACTCCCAGCGTCTGGTGCAGACGTTGCCTTTTCGCTGCAGTCTGCAGGCTGGCCACGTGCCTTCGTTCCTGTACTCTTGCACTCACACAGGTAGCCCATCCGTGACGTGAACCGCTTGTCCTCGTCGACACACGTCTGCTCGGCACCGCACGGCTTGTCATCACACTCGTCCAGCTCGCACGTTGCACTCCCGCCGGTCGTCTTCACTTTGTTGTCGCACGTGCACGTGAAGTCGTTCAAACTGTCGACTGCCGGGTTGGGGTCGTTGCATTCCTGTCCATCCGCACACGGGTTGTGCCTGCACTCGTCCGATGCACACGTGGCAGGTCCATCAATAGCAAAAAGCGACGTGTCACCGTCGCACGTGCACTCGAAATCGTGTTGTGACATGTAGCTGAGATTCGGGTCCTTGCAGCTCTGCCCCAACCCACACGGCACGGCCACACACTCGTCCAGTTCACAGGTAGCTTCCCCTCCAGTAGCTTTGGCGCCGTTGTCACAAGTGCACGTGAAGTCCTTGAGGCTGCCACGGGTCTGCACTGGGTCAACACATGTCTGCTTGTCACCACACGGCTTTGCTTCACATTCATCTTTGTTGCAGGTCGTTGGTCCGTCAGTAGAAAAAAGCGAAGCATCAGAGTCGCAGGTGCAAACGAAGTCATGCTGGGACAGATAACTCTTGTTGTTGTCTTTACACGTCTGTCCGTCCCCACACGGCTTCGTAGTGCATTCATCTAATTCACAGGTAGCTTCTCCTCCCGTTGCTTCAACACCGTTGTCGCATCTGCATGTGAAGTCCTTGAGGCTTGTACGGGTCTGCACTGGGTCAACACAGGTCTGCTTGTCACCGCACGGCTTTGTTTCGCATTCATCCTTTGAACAAGTAGCTGGTCCGTCAGTGGAGGAAAGTGAAGCATCCGAGTCGCAAGTGCACACAAAGTCATGCTGAGAAAGGTAGCTTTTGTTGTCGTCTTTGCACGTCTGTCCGTCATCACACGGCTTTGTGGCACATTCATCTATTTCACAAGTAGCTTCTCCCCCCGTTGCTTCCACGCCGTTGTCGCAAGTGCATGTGAAGTCTCCGAGGCTCGTACGTGTCTGCACACGGTCAGTACAGGTCTGTTTGTCACCACACGGCTTTGCTTCACACTCATCCTTCGTACAGGTCGCTGGTCCGTCAGTAGTGGAAACAGAAGCATCTGAGTCGCAAGTGCACACGAAGTCATGCTGTGACAGGTAACTTTTGTTGTTGTCTTTGCATGTCTGCCCGTCACCGCACGGCTTCGTTGCGCACTCGTCTATTTCACAGGTAGCTTCTCCCCCTGTTGCTACTACGCCGTTGACACAAGTGCACGTGAAGTCTCCGAGGCTCGTACGTGTCTGCATTGGGTCAACACAGGTCTGCTTGTCACCACACGGCTTTGCTTCACACTCATCTTTCGTACAGGTGGCTGGTCCGTCAGTCGACATCATCGACGCATCGGACTTGCAACTGCACACGAAATCGTGCTGAGACAGATAGCTCTTGTTGTCGTCTTTGCACGACTGCCCGTCACCGCACGGTTTCGTTGCGCACTCGTCGATCTCGCACGTTGCTTCCCCTCCAGTCGCAACAACGCCATTGGAACACGTGCACGTGAAGTCGAGTGCAGCGGCACCTTTGTTCTTGTCTTCACAGGTCTGTCCAGACACCCCACACGGGGACGTTGCACACTCGTCAACTTCACAAGTCGCTTTCCCGCCTGTCATCGATCCTGCCGCAGGGGCTTTGCATGAGCAGGTGTAGTCGTTGATGCTTGCAACATCTGTGTTCGTGTCCACGCAATCTTGGTTACCACCACACGGGCTCGCCTCGCACTCGTCCACTGCGCACGTTGCAGGCTGACCAGTCGCAGACCCTTTTCCTGTCTTGCATGTGCACACGTAGTCCCCGGTACTCAATTGCGTGGTGTCGGGGTCCACACAATCCTGCCCAGGGCATGGCATCGCAGCACACTCGTCTGTGTTCCCTGTCGAGCAAACAGCTGGCGAACCTGTCTTCTTCGCTCCATTGTTGGGGCAGGCACACTCAAAGTTTCCGGCCACACTTGCCTTCTTGTCAGTGTCAGTACACGTCTGTCCGTCCCCACACGGGTTCGCTGTACACTCGTCCACTTCACATGTAGCAGCCTTCCCTGTCTCCTTCGTCTGCGTGTCTGCGTCACAAGTGCACACGAAATCGAACTTCGAGCCAACCGTCTTCAGAGCATCGGTACACGTCTGCATTGCACCGCAAGGATTTGCCTCACACTCGTCAATTGTGCACGCAGTGACTTTCGTGCCTGTCGCCTTGATCGAGTTGTCCTCATCACAAGTGCAGGTAAAGTCTTTCAGGCTGTCGAGTGTTTGCTTCGGATCAAGACAAGTCTGCTTGTCACCACACGGTTTCGCTGCACACTCATCCTTCGAGCAGGTCGCGGGTCCGTCGGTCTTTTTCAGAGACGTGTCAGCATCGCACGTGCAAACGAAGTCGTGCTGACTGCTGTACTTCGTGCTCGGATCCGAACACGTCTGCCCGTCACCGCAAGGTTTCGTTGCGCAATCATCGAGCATACAGGTCGCGGATGCACCAGTTGCCTTGGTGGACGGGTCTTCGTTGCAGGTGCACGTGAAATCCTTCAGGCTGGTGAGTGTCTGCACAGGGTCAACGCATGACTGCTTGTCACCACACGGTTTTCCAGCGCACTCGTCCTTTGAGCACGTTGCGGGTCCATCGGTCTTCTTCAAAGAGCTATCGGCATTGCATGTGCAAACAAAGTCGTGCTGACTGCTAGACTTCGTGTTGAGGTCGGAGCACGTCTGCCCGTCACCGCAAGGTTTCGTTGCGCACTCATCAATCATACAAGTCGGAGATGCACCAGTTGCCTTTGTGGACGGGTCCTCGTCACAGGTGCATGTGAAGTCCTTCAGGCTGGTAAGTGTTTGCACAGGGTCAACGCACGTCTGCTTGTCACCACACGGCTGAGCGCCACACTCGTCCTTTGAACACGTTGCGGGGCCGTCAACGTTTTTCAGAGAGTTGTCAGCATCGCACGTGCACACAAAGTCATGCTGGCTGCTGGTCTTCGTACTCGGATCCAAACACGTCTGTCCGTCACCGCAAGGTTTTGTTACGCATTCGTCGAGTGTGCACGTCGCAGATGCACCAGTTGCCTTTGTGGACGGGTCATCGTCACAAGCGCATGTGAAGTCCTTCAAACTAGCAAGTGTCTGTACAGGGTCAACACACGTCTGCTTGTCACCGCATGGCTTTGCTTCGCACTCATCCTTCGAGCAGGTTGCTGGTCCGTCAATCTTCGTGATGGAATTGTCAGCATCACAAGTGCAGATGAAGTTATGCTGGCTGCTGTACTTCGTGTTCGGGTCTGAACACGTTTGCATGTCACCACATGGATTTGTTGCACACTCGTCAACTGTGCACGTTGCTGTCGAGCCAGTTGCCTTCGTAGCTGTGTCCTCATCACAAGTGCAGATGAAGTCCTTCACGCTGTCAAATGTTGGCTTCGGATCAACACATGACTGCTTGTCACCACAAGGCACTGCGTCACATTCATCTTTAGAACAAATCGCTGGACCGGCAGTCTTCGCAATCGACTTGTCAGCATCACAGGTGCACACAAAATCATTCTGGCTGCTGTACTTCGTGCTTGGGTCTGAGCAACTTTGTCCGCCATCACAAGGTTTCGCCACACACTCGTCAAGAACACAAGTTGCTTTGGTTCCAGTGGTTGCGACAGTCGTGTCGTCCTTGCACGTGCACACAAAGTCACTTACACTTGAGGCGGCAGTGTTCTTGTCTTCACATGTCTGGTCATCGCCGCAGGGCTTGGCCAGACACTCATCCGCAGGACACGTTGCCGGTGCTCCTGTCGCTGTAACCATCGAGTCCGCGTCACACGTGCAAGTGAAGTCCTTGTCCACCTGTTTGTTCTTCTCAGCACACGTTTGTCCAGTACCACAAGGATTCGCTGCACACTCGTCCACGTCAGCTTTGCACACAGCCGGCCCACCTGTCGCTGTAACTGTAGCATCTGCGTCACATGTGCAGGTGAAGTCCTTGTCCACCTGTTTGTTCTTTTCAGCACACGTTTGTCCAGTACCACACGGATTCGCTGCACACTCGTCCACTTCAGCTTTGCACACAGCCGGCCCGCCTGTCGCCGTAACCTTCGAGTCTGCGTCACACGTGCAAGTGAAGTCCTTGTCCACCTGTTTGTTGTTTTCAGCACACGTTTGTCCAGTACCACACGGCTTTGCCGCACACTCGTCCACTTCAGCTTTGCACACAGCCGGCCCGCCTGTCGCCTTGATCGAATTGTCGGAGTCACACACACACTCGTAGTCGCTGTAAATTGCCTTGCTTGGGTCTGTGCAGGTCTGTCCAGGTCCACACGGCATTCCTCCGCACTCGTCGATCTCGGGTTTACAGGTGCCACTCACTGGAATCTTGGCAGTGCAATCTGGGTGTGTGTCCCGAATTTTCTGCGAGCTTCCTAGCGCAGTCAACGCAGCAACTCTCTTTCCGGCTTTGAAGCTGCTGACGAAGAACTCGTTCGTCTTGAACCCAGATGTACCCCAATTCCTCGTCTGGCAACCTCCTGGCAAGCCATTGCAATCACCCCAATCAGGCTTAAACCCTGCCAAGGACACGTCTGCGAAACCGTAGCCGGTGCTAGCTCCGCAATATGAGGCTACGCACGGTTCGCCATTGGGCCTTACCCGAGTCCCGTCAGGCTGCTGACCGACTTTACTCGGTGACCCGTCGTTGTTCCTCTTCCAGGTAGTACCCCAAGCCACGTCGCCATTTGCGAGTGTCTCCCATGGTTCGTCTTCCCCCCAAAGTGTAGTTGCAGTCACGTCCAGTGTCTCTGTCAGGAACTCGCCGTCAGAGTCAACCTCAGCAACAAGGTAGCGGGAAGGGTACACTTCCTTCGGTCCCATTTCACCCCATCCGACAAGGAACCTGTTGCAACCTTTGCCGTCACCGAGAACAGCAATGCGCGTTGACTTCTCGCTTGTCATTGCGTCACTCTTGATCCATTTCAGCTTGACAATCTCCCGCGTGACCGGGTCAATGCGTGCGAAAGCAAAGTCCATCGTTTTCCCCGCCGCGTAGTCGCCTTGGTTCTGCACACCGTGCCACACAGCGTAGAAGTGGCACCCACAAGCCACAATCCCGCCTGTCCATGTCGTCTGGCTCTGGTCAACAACCTCAGAGTCTGCAATTTTTCTCTGCTCGCCCACTTCCAGCACAGGTCTGAACACCAACCCTGCATCTTCATCATCACTCGTGCACATCGCCCCGAAGTCTTCGCGCTCCGAGTTCCACGCAATACGTGTGCCCTCTGTGTGTGAGCCTCCAACGCAACCCCACCATGTTCCGCAACTCACCTCCATCTCCTTATCCGGATGAGCTTCTACAATTCTTAGGTAGTCACCGACGTGGCCTCCCCACCCGCTGCCGTACCATGTAAGGTACATGTCTCTCACGGGGTCGTACTCCAGCCAGTTGAAACCCGCGGGGCCCGCCATCATGTAGCAGAACTTGTTGTCCGAAGCGCACTCGGGAGTCATAGTGCTCTTCCTTCTGATCTCTTTCGACAGGTCCGCCTCTATCTCAACGATCATCGGCTCCAAAACCTTGTCGATGTCGCACTTCCCCGTTTTGCAAGCCTCACACACGCTGTAACACATTGTCGCGATGACACCGCGTTTGTTGTACACAATCCCACCATTGTGCACACACCCTAACAGCATGATATCCTTCGTGATCTGATACGCGCCGTCTGCGTCCCTGTCCATACGTGTCACGTGGATTCTTCCGTTTTCCTTCCCTGTCTTCGAGTAGCTGAAATCTTCTGCCCAAGACACGAGCAACGCTCCATTCGGGTCGTTTGGTACCGAGGCGGTTGCGACTCTGAACGGAGATCCCACGCGCACGTTCTCGGTCGTGGGAGTCCACAAGATACGTCCTCCTCTGTCGCCCATAACACCCCCCTCGGGAGACGGCAAAGAAATCGGCAGGCACACCGGATCCACAGAAAACGCACCGTTTGCAAGCTCGGCCCGCGGGTTGTCTGATTTCCCGCCGGTGGTCCCCTTGCAGATTCCGAACTCGTTCCGGTATTTTGCAGCTATGGTATCCTTCCCATAATTCTCTTTAATCGGATCGTCTGGATCTCCGTTCAAAACGACCTCCGAGTACCACGCCTTCTGTTCGTCAGTCATCCACTTGTCCCATTGGGCGGCACAACTACTTGCCATGAGGAGGGTGCAAAGAAGCGCCAGCGCCTTGTGATGCATGACCTCGAAACCCGCTTTTACCGGAAAGTTCTTTCTTTGTTAACCTTCGTATTGGGTATTACGGTTTAACTAAAACCTTTTTTAGGTGTTTAGACTGTTTCGAGTTTAAAAGTGTGTTTTGTGTTGACGGTTCTTTGCTCGATGTAGCTTGCTTTTCTGGATTGGCAATGAATCTCGAAATTGTCTTTAACCGGATCTCTCTGGGTCTCTGTTCAAAACAAAGTCTACTGCACCACGCATTCCTCTTGTTTTAGACCCCATCAGCAGCTGCTTCACAGATCCCCGGAGGAAAACTGAGTTGCTTGTCAAATGTGACCCGGCTATGTTTCGTGTCGTCCTGTTCCACGGTCGGCCCATCCCGGTCGATCGCATGAGTCGATCGCATCCTGCCCTGATTCCAAGCACCTCCCAAGCATGCCGGATTTCAGCACATGGCCTTAGGACTGCTGTTGACCCGTACCGTACTCGTATTCCAGACACTCGGTATGCTGGTACCCCCAAAACCCCGTAGCGTAATTCCTGCACAGAAGCCCGTGCGGCAGGGAGTGGAGACGAGGTGATGCAAGACGAAGGGGAAGCGCGAAGCGACCAGCCCGGACGGGCCAACAAGACGCAAGACCAGGCGACCAAGAGAAGGAGGGGGACGCGACCCAGAGACCCGGGCTAAGTAGCTTGGAACTAGTGTGATGGACCTTTCTTCGGAGGGGCTCACGCATTCAAAGATCGACTTACTACGGTTTGTGCCACCTGCGACGCGGGTCGTTTTACTGCTTTTCTGCGCGACGGCTGCTCTGTACTAGTTGCCTTATCCGCGATTGCCGCTTCTCGTACCGACCGCCTTTCCTGTTCTGCCTTTCGCCTCTGTGGTCCGTCGGCCGCCTCAGCTCGGGCGTCCTGCTGTGCTGTCTGGATCTCCTCGTCTTCCTTCTTACGTTGCTTGGCACTCCGTGCTGCCCGCGCCGCTTGCGGCGCGGGTCTCTTCAGAGCCGGTCGTCCTCGTGCGCGCTGTTCCGCCTTCGTATCCTGGTTCGCGCCCTCTGCCTCCGGCGCGCCTCGTGACACTTCCTTGCCCTGGGTGGTGTTCCTATTCGAGCTCCTCCCTCCTCGTCCCGCCTGATTCTCCTGTTCCGCTAAGGTGAACCACTTCTGGGCCCGTCGCCCCCTTTCCTCGTCCGATGGGTACCACTTTTTGAAATCGAATTTTCCTAGTCTCTCCCCGTCTTCCCTGCGCTCTGCTTGTACCTTTCCGTGTTCTGCCTTCGTGTACTCTCCTGCCGACACCTCGAGCCCTCGCAGCGCTTGCAGGGTATCTCTGCCCAGGATACAGCGCCTCTCCAGACCCTCCGTCCACCGTCCTGACGCGCCGAGCCGCCGAAGCCAACCTATTGATTTCTTTCTTGCCGGCAAAAGCTCCCCATCGTGGGTTCCTTGGAGCGTCTTGAGCATCCCCAACAGCGTCCTCATTTTTCCCGCGAGCGCAGCTCCTCCATGCGCTTCCCCTTTCTGGCCTGCGTCCTCCTCTCCGTCCTCTGCGTCTTCCGGCCCAACCGCCTTCTGTCCGCGTCGCGGCAGGTCCATTCCGGATTCGACTTCAAAGTCAACGGCGAGTTCTATGAACGTCACCGCCATCTCTTCCTCGCTCTTGGCCCAACGCAGACTCGCCAGCCAATGCGCCAGCGCTAAGTATAGCGCCCTTCCATGCTTCCAGTTTCTGGGCATGTAGTCCGCCAGTGAATTCTGGATCACTTCCGTCTCCTGCGGCGCCCACTCCCAAGGATATGCAAGCCCACGTCCGTCGCTTTCCCGCTGCACCGGCTTCTTGTCCCTCCTCTGCCTCTCCAGGGTGATCTGGACCATCATGCCCTGCACACTGTTGACAAGTTGGCGCGTCAAGCCCCTGCAGACCCATGCCCCTGCTCCTTCACCTCCTCTCTCTCTCTTCGGTTTGATCCCGCAAACGGACATACACTTCGGCCATTCCTGCCATTCTAGCGCGGTTACCGCATACGTCGTTCGTATGGCGTCCCACTCTCCACATCGCCACCACATGTGTAGGTGGTCCTCGTCTTCCTTTCCGCAGTACTTGCACGTTGCGCTCGGTTGCATCTTCCGTTGGTGCAGCCGCGTCTGCGGCAGCACTGCATCCGCCATGATGTGCCTGAGCACACCTCGTTCATACGCGCTAAGGTTGACGGCAGTCGCTCCGCGCTCTACCCTAGCCTCCCCTTTCCCGCGTCCTACTTCCAGCAGACGCAACGTTGCGTTGCGGTCCACGCCCTCACCAATCCCTTCAAGGTTCTTCCTGTCGATGTTCCGCCACCGCCAGAGCCTCAGGGCTTCGCGCGCCAGGTGCCCCAGCTCGTTGAGGTCGTCCAGTGTCCTCAGATCGACCTCCATCCGGTGCGTAGTTCGTGCGTATAAGTCGATCTTTGAGTGCGTGAGCCCCTCCGAAGAAAGGTCCATCGCACTAGTTCCAAGCTACTTAGCCCGGGTCTCTGGGTCGCGTCCCCCTCCTTCTTTTGGT
This sequence comes from Diplonema papillatum, assembly GCA_030068145.1. NCBI lineage: Eukaryota > Euglenozoa > Diplonemea > Diplonemida > Diplonemidae > Diplonema > Diplonema papillatum. Next base: position 6,422 of record JAPJBO010001483.1, on the reverse strand, counting down.
CGCCTGGTCCTGCGTCTTGTTGGTCCGTCCGGGCTGGGGGCTTCGCGCTTCCCCTTCGTCTTGCATCACCTCGTCTCCACTCCCTGCCGCACGGGCTCCTACGTTTTGTGCCACCTGCGACGCGGGTCGCTTTACTGCTCTTCTGCGCGACGGCTGCTCTGTACTCGTTGCCTTATCCGCGATTGCCGCTTCTCGTACCGACCGCGCCTGCCTTTCCTGTTCTGCCTTTCGCCTCTGTGGTCCGTCGGCCGCCTCAGCTCGGGCGTCCTGCTGTGCTGTCTGGATCTCCTCGTCTTCCTTCTTACGTTGCTTGGCACTCCGTGCCGCCCGCGTCGCTTGCGGCGCGGGCCTCTTCAGAGCCGGTCGTCCTCGTGCGCGCTGTTCCGCCTTCGTATCCTGGTTCGCGCCCTCTGCCTCCGGCGCACCTCTTGACACTTCCTTGCCCTGGGCGGTGTTCCTCTTCGAGCTCCTCCCTCCTCGTCCCGCCTGATTCTCCTGTTCCGCTAAGGTGAACCACTTCTGGGCCCGTCGCCCCCTTTCCTCGTCCGATGGGTACCACTTTTTGAAATCGAATTTTCCTAGTCTCTCCCCGTCTTCCCTGCGCTCTGTTTGTACCTTTCCGTGTTCTGCCTTCGTGTACTCTCCTGCCGACACCTCGAGCCCTCGTAGCGCTTGCAGGGTATCTCTGCCCAGGATACAGCGCCTCTCCAGACCCTCCGTCCACCGTCCTGACGCGCCGAGCCGCCGCAGCCAACCTATTGATTTCTTTCTTGCCGGCAAAAGCTCCCCATCGTGGGTTCCTTGGAGCGTCTTGAGCATCCCCAACAGCGTCCTCATTTTTCCCGCGAGCGCAGCTCCTCCATGCGCTTCCCTTTTCTGGCCTGCGTCCTCCTCTCCGTCCTCTGCGTCTTCCGGCCCAACCGCCTTCTGTCCGCGTCGCGGCAGGTCCATTCCGGATTCGACTTCAAAGTCCACGGCGAGTTCTATGAACGTCACCGCCATCTCTTCCTCGCTCTTGGCCCAACGCAGTGTCGCCAGCCATTGCGCCAGCGCTAAGTATAGCGCCCTTCCATGCTTCCAGTTTCTGGGCATGTAGTCCGCCAGTGAATTCTGGATCACTTCCGTCTCCTGCGGCGCCCACTCCCAAGGATATGCAAGCCCACGTCCGTCGCTTTCCCGCTGCACCGGCTTCTTGTCCCTCCTCTGCCTCTCCAGGGTGATCTGGACCATCATGCCCTGCACACTGTTGACAAGTTGGCGCGTCAAGCCCCTGCAGACCCATGCCCCTGCTCCTTCACCTCCTCTCTCTTTCTTCGGTTTGATCCCGCAAACGGACATACACTTCGGCCATTTCTGCCATTCTAGCGCGGTTACCGCATACGTCGTTCGTATGGCGTCCCACTCTCCACATCGCCACCACATGTGTAGGTGGTCCTCGTCTTCCTTTCCGCAGTACTTGCACGTTGCGCTCGGTTGCATCTTCCGTTGGTGCAACCGCGTCTGCGGCAGCACTGCATCCGCCATGATGTGCCTGAGCACACCTCGTTCATACGCGCTAAGGTTGACGGCAGTCGCTCCGCGCTCTTCCCTAGCCTCCCCTTTCCCGCGCCCTACTTCCAGCAGTCGCAGCGTTGCGTTGCGGTCCACGCCCTCACCAATCCCTTCCAGGTTCTTCCTGTCGATGTTCCGCCACCGCCAGAGCCTCAGGGCTTCGCGCGCCAGGTGCCCCAGCTCCTTGAGGTCGTCCAGTGTCCTCAGATCGACTTCCTTCCCTCGCCCGTCGCCCGTCTCCGTCTCGTCTGTATGGTCGTCGGGAATTCGGATCGACCACGGTCCCGTCCTTTGCCACTTCATGGCCTCTAACGTCCCGTCAAGCAAGTGTACCGGCCCCGAGGTGCTCGGGCAGGGAAAGACGCGGGCCGCCGCTTGCATGTGCGCCCTACACCTCTCCGAGTCCTTCATCAGCGCCATCCACGTCATGACTCGTCGGTAGTGCACGGCCACCGGTGGATCCACCAAGTGACCCTTCCTCACGAGCGAGAGGCTAATCGCGGCGCAACGTCCCCGCCTATCCCTACCTGCAAGTCCCCTTTCAATTGCAGCTGTCAACTGTGCGAGCCACTTCTTCTCCGGCTCCTGTACCTCTACCCCGTAAATTGCCTTCGGGATCACGACCGAAGCGTAGATCCTCTCCTTCTTCTCCTGCGGCAGGGGTAACTTGCCCGCCCTCTTCGCGATTTTGGACGCCTCGTCCAACCTGCTCGACAAGACCTTCTGGGCGCCTCCGTCGGTACCCAAACCTGCCCCCAAGCACTTCAACCACGCCACCTTCTCGACCTCCTGGCCGGCTATCCGAGGGTTGGCCTCGGCTTCGCTCTCCCGCTTTCTCTTCCTACCGCCCTCCTCCTCGTCCGGCGGACGCTTAGCCCTCACTACCGTCCATTTGCTCTTGCGGGCGTTGGGTCGCTGACCCGTGTCGCCGCAAAACTCCTCCGTCAGAGCCACTGCCCGCGTCAAATCCGGCTTCGTCCTCGTCACGACCTCGGTGTCATCCGCAAATGCTTGCGGTTCGGCCCCCGGGACCTCCTCTTCAACGAGATACATCCAGACCGACACGAGCGCGTTCAGGAAGATTACGCTCAGCGGACAGCCCTGCAGAATCCCGTTCGTCGCCTTGAACTCCTTCCCCAGCCCCGCCGGAAGCTTGAACCGTCGCCTCAGCTGGCGGTACATGCCCCGCACTGCATTCAACACTGATGGCGGCAGTCCCATGTCTTCCACAAGCTTCAACATGACCTCCTGCGGTATGCGGTCAAAACATTTGCTGTAGTCGAACGCCACGGCGAAAAGATCCTCGTCGTTCAGCAGAGCCGCTTCCATCTTCGCCGCCAAGAGCCAGTACACCTCCTGCGTCCTTCCCTTCTTCCTGAAACCGCGTTGATCGGGGTGCGCCCACGATTCTTGCCATTCCCTCACGAAACGGAGGCGCGTCGCCGCCCAGAGGCGGTACATAACGCTCGTTATCGTGATCGGGCGTTGCTCGAGAGGCTGCGGACCCTCCCCCTTCGGGATCAACACCACCAGCGCCTGCGCCACCACCTCGGGCCAGCTGCCGGCCCCCTCCACGTCGTTCAGCGCCAGCGCAATCACGTCGAGGAGAGGCACCGGCAGCGTCTTCAACTCGCACACTCGCCAGCCGTCCATCCCCCCGGCTTTCCGCGCCTTCATCTTCTTCAGCGTCGCGCTCAGGTCTTCTCCGGTCAACGGGCGGTCCTCGCAAGCTCCCCTCTTCACGTACTTGCCATACCTTCGCACGAAGTCCTCCCACTTCGGCTCCCGTACCTCCTTGTACATCTGGAACACGCCTCCCCACGCCTTCTCGCCTCGCAGGATCTCATCCATCTCATGGAGATCGGCGGTCACCGACCCATCTCCCCTCTCGACGAACAGGGTGCTGTGCCTCTCCGGCTGCTTGCACCAGTCGTAGACACGCTTGGGGTTGTCGTCGATCGCCCGACGCATCTCCCCCCTCCACGTTTCCAGCCTTTTTGTTCTCCTCGCCGCCCGCGTCCTTTCGTGCTCCTTCTTCAACATGCCGCAGAGCGCCTGCAGCTCAGGCAGTGCAGGCGGGTTCGCCTCCTCCCACAGGCGCGAATCAACGTGCTTGACGCCCGCCCTGCGGGCTTTTCTCCACACTCTCATCTCCTCCGTGCTCGGCTGGCCGCAGGTGTCCCGCTTCTCTCCCAGCCGCACCAGCTCCTCGAGTCTTCTGCAGGAGCCGAGTCTCGCCCTCGTGTCCCGGTCATCCGCATCCGCCTCTCCGTCAACTTGCCTCGCCGCAGGGCTGCGCACGCACTCTCCCGCCTGCTGCCCTCTCCCGACGTATTGGCGCGGCTTCTCCAGTAGCCCTCCACTCCTCTCCAGCAGGTACTGTTCTGCAGCATCGCACACCGTCTTCCATTTCGCGTCGACCCCCTGCGCGGCTCGATACCGGTGTGCAGCTTCCTTGGCCCATTTCTCCGCCATGCCGAATTCCTCCTCGGGGTCCATCGCGCTCCAATCTGCGACAGGGAAGGCCCTCGGTAGCTTCAGTTGCGGGTAGCGCTGCTCCAACCGCTCGAGATCCAGCCTCACCACGACTGGCCTGTGAGTCGGTATCGACTCGGCTGTCAGTACGTTCACCCCCGATATCGCCACTGCCGCCACCGAGTTCGCGAATATCGCGTCTATACGCCTTCCTTTCTTCGACGCCATGCACGTGGCCGCAGGTTGTTGGGCGTACTGCTTGGCCCACGTACTGCCGACATCGACCCACTTCCCGGATTGGACGGCTGCGTTCAAAATCGGGCTTTCCTCGGGCTCGACGTTGAAGTCCCCCGCGATGAGAATTGGCACGTCCCCTAGGGTGGCCGCGTAGCTGAGGGTATCCGCCAGGATCTCCTCCGTTGCGTCCTCATCTGACACGACCCCGTAGATCGACATCATGGAGAGGCTCCTCCTCCCGTCCCCGTACGCCACCTGTGCGTGCGCAAATCTACCCTTCTCCCAATGTCGCTTCGTCAGTTCCCCCGGCGGAACCGCGCGCGCGGGCAGTTCGGTCGCCGCGGAGAACGCTACTCCCCCGTACTCCGTCCGCAAAGCCGTCTTTATCCGAGTCTGGCCCTGCATGCGTCCCCAAACCAGCCTCTTCCCTCTACTTCGGGCTTCCCCCTCCGCCTGGGCCCTGTCCCTCTCGCACACCCTCACCTCTTGCAAAGCCAGCAAATCCACCTTCCTTCCCCAGGCTTCCATTGTGTGGACTTCTGGGTGCGCGAGCAAGGACGTGACATTGGCGGAGGCGGCGATCAGCCCTGTCACCGCCGGTCCCGGATTCTCGTGCACATCCCCGCACGTCAGCAGAGATCCCCTTCCGACGTCCTTGTGTAACCCCTCTTCGGGATTGGGGTCATCGTTGTCGGCTGCGAGAGTCGTGCCGTGTCTGACGTGGCTGCCGTCGACAGGGAGGCCGCCGAAGAATGGGTGCCGCTTCCCCTCAAACCTGCTTCCAAAGTGGGACACGTCGTCCACAGGGGGGCGATGCGGGCCGCCGTAGCATGAGCGTCGCCCCCCTGCTGACCTGCTTCCCAAGTAAAACGCGCCGCCCACAGGGCGTTGCAGGCCGCCACAGAATGCGTGCCGCACCCCTTCAAACCGGCTTCCCAAGTAGAACACGTCGCCAACAGGGGGGCGATGCAGGCCGCCGTAAAACGAGTGTCGCCCCCCTGCTGTCCTGCTTCCCAAGTAAAACACGTCGCCAACCGGGCGGTGCAGGCCGCCGTAGAACGCGTGTTGCACCGTTTTAATCCGACTTCCACAGTAAAACACGTCGCCAGCGGTGGGGCGGTGCAGGCCGCCGTAGCATGAGTGCCGCCCCCCTGCCGACCTGCTTCTCGAGTAGAACACGCCACCAACAGGGCGGTGCAGGCCGCCGCAGAATGCGTGCCGCACCCCCTTAAACCGGCTTCCCAAGTAGAACCCGTTGCCAACAGGGGGGCGATGCAGGCCGCCGTAAAACGAGTGTCGCCCCCCTGCTGACCAGCTTCCCGAATAAAAGTCGTCGCCAGCAGGGCGGTGCAGGCCGCCGTAGAATGCGTGCTGCACCGCTTCAATTCGGCTTCCACAGTAAAACACGCCGCCAGCAGTGGGGCGGCGCAGGCCGCCGTAGAATGAGTGCCGCACCCTTATAAACCCGCTTTCAAAACAGAGCACGTCCGAGGGGCCCCTACCGCCGGGTGTGACGGTCTCGTCGCGCCTGTCGCGTTGGCCGTCGACGCGGTTGCCAGCAGCCGGGAGGCCGCGGAAGAACAAGTGCCGCATCCCATCGAATTCGTCACCAAAGTAGCCCTCGTCCCCGTTCGTACGATGACCGTCAGCAGGGGGGCGGTGCGAACCTGCTGCGCCCCCGACTGTGCCGTTATGAGCTAGCACGACCACGGGCTCCGGTGCGTCTACTTCTGCTTCCCCTTGGCGTTGCCACCTTTCTGCTTCTTCCTCTTCGTCCCTTCCTCCCCATCCGAGGAGGCTTGGCTGCCCATTTCCGCGTCCTTGCCACCTTTCTGGTGTGCCGCCGGCTTCACCTGTTCCCTGAACTCTCGTACGGTCTCCCGAATCTCCTCGTTCTCCCTCCGTTGTTCGCTGAGCTCTCTCCTTATCTCCTTCATTTCCTCCAGGCTGGCTTTGAGCCCCTCGTTTTCCTCCTTCAGGAGCCGCATTTCCTTCCGCATCTCTTCCATTTGCTCCCTCTGCCTCTCCACCTCCGCCCCATTCGTCGTGTCCACTTCGCCCATCCCTGTGTCTCTCTCTCCTCTGCCGGTTAAGCACGCCGTCAGCTTTGTTGCGAGCCCCTCGAAGAGTCCCTTGAGCATTTCTTCCATCGCCACCGT
>JAPJBO010001482.1:0-42775 GCA_030068145.1 Diplonema papillatum | reverse complement strand
GTCATATTTAGAATGTCACGCTCATGTAACGCTACTGCACAGTCAAATTTGACATGTCACGCTCGTGTCACGCTACTTTAGAGTCGAATTCGACAGGTAACGCTCGTGTCACGCTACTTTGCGGTCGAATTTGGCTGGTAACGCTCGTGTAACGCTAATATATTGTCATATTTAGAATGTCACGCTCATGTAACGCTACTGCACAGTCAAATTTGACATGTCACGCTCGTGTCACGCTACTTTAGAGTCGAATTCGACAGGTAACGCTCGTGTCACGCTACTTTGCGGTCGAATTTGGCTGGTAACGCTCGAGTAACGCTAATATATTGTCATATTTAGAATGTCACGCTCATGTAACGCTACTGCACAGTCAAATTTGACATGTCACGCTCGTGTCACGCTACTTTAGAGTCGAATTCGACAGGTAACGCTCGTGTCACGCTACTTTACGGTCGAATTTGGCTGGTAACGCTCGTGTAACGCTAATATATTGTCATACATATGAATGTCACGCTCATGTAACGCTACTGCACAGTCAAATTTGACATGTCACGCTCGTGTCACGCTACTTTGGAGTCGAATTCGACATGTAACGCTCGTGTCACGCTACTTTACGGTCGAATTTGGCAGGTAACGCTCGGGTAACGCTAATATACAGTCATATTTGGAATGTCACGCTCATGTAACGCTACTGCACAGTCAAATTTGACATGTCACGCTCGTGTCACGCTACTTTAGAGTCGAATTCGACAGGTAACGCTCGTGTCACGCTACTTTGCGGTCGAATTTGGCTGGTAACGCTCGTGTAACGCTAATATATTGTCATATTTAGAATGTCACGCTCATGTAACGCTACTGCACAGTCAAATTTGACATGTCACGCTCGTGTCACGCTACTTTAGAGTCGAATTCGACAGGTAACGCTCGTGTCACGCTACTTTGCGGTCGAATTTGGCTGGTAACGCTCGTGTAACGCTAATATATTGTCATATTTCATATTTAGAATGTCACGCTCATGTAACGCTACTGCACAGTCAAATTTGACATGTCACGCTCGTGTCACGCTACTTTAGAGTCGAATTCGACAGGTAACGCTCGTGTCACGCTACTTTGCGGTCGAATTTGGCTGGTAACGCTCGTGTAACGCTAATATATTGTCATATTTAGAATGTCACGCTCAGGTAACGCTACTACAGTCAAATTTGACATGTCACGCTCATGTAACGCTACTGCACAGTCAAATTTGACATGTCACGCTCGTGTCACGCTACTTTAGAGTCGAATTCGACAGGTAACGCTCGTGTCACGCTACTTTGCGGTCGAATTTGGCTGGTAACGCTCGTGTAACGCTAATATATTGTCATATTTAGAATGTCACGCTCATGTAACGCTACTGCACAGTCAAATTTGACATGTCACGCTCGTGTCACGCTACTTTAGAGTCGAATTCGACAGGTAACGCTCGTGTCACGCTACTTTGCGGTCGAATTTGGCTGGTAACGCTCGTGTAACGCTAATATATTGTCATATTTAGAATGTCACGCTCAGGTAACGCTACTGCACAGTCAAATTTGACATGTCACGCTCGTGTCACGCTACTTTAGAGTCGAATTCGACAGGTAACGCTCGTGTCACGCTACTTTGCGGTCGAATTTGGCTGGTAACGCTCGTGTAACGCTAATATATTGTCATATTTAGAATGTCACGCTCAGGTAACGCTACTGCACAGTCAAATTTGACATGTCACGCTCGTGTCACGCTACTTTAGAGTCGAATTCGACAGGTAACGCTCGTGTCACGCTACTTTGCGGTCGAATTTGGCAGGTAACGCTCGTGTAACGCTAATATATTGTCATATTTAGAATGTCACGCTCAGGTAACGCTACTGCACAGTCAAATTTGACATGTCACGCTCGTGTCACGCTACTTTAGAGTCGAATTCGACAGGTAACGCTCGTGTCACGCTACTTTGCGGTCGAATTTGGCTGGTAACGCTCGTGTAACGCTAATATATTGTCATATTTAGTATGTCACGCTCATGTAACGCTACTGCACAGTCAAATTTGACATGTCACGCTCGTGTCACGCTACTTTAGAGTCGAATTCGACAGGTAACGCTCGTGTCACGCTACTTTGCGGTCGAATTTGGCTGGTAACGCTCGTGTAACGCTAATATATTGTCATATTTCATATTTAGAATGTCACGCTCATGTAACGCTACTGCACAGTCAAATTTGACATGTCACGCTCGTGTCACGCTACTTTAGAGTCGAATTCGACAGGTAACGCTCGTGTCACGCTACTTTGCGGTCGAATTTGGCTGGTAACGCTCGTGTAACGCTAATATATTGTCATATTTAGAATGTCACGCTCATGTAACGCTACTGCACAGTCAAATTTGACATGTCACGCTCGTGTCACGCTACTTTAGAGTCGAATTCGACAGGTAACGCTCGTGTCACGCTACTTTGCGGTCGAATTTGGCTGGTAACGCTCGTGTAACGCTAATATATTGTCATATTTCATATTTAGAATGTCACGCTCATGTTACGCTACTGCACAGTCAAATTTGACATGTCACGCTCGTGTCACGCTACTTTAGAGTCGAATTCGACAGGTAACGCTCGTGTCACGCTACTTTGCGGTCGAATTTGGCTGGTAACGCTCGTGTAACGCTAATATATTGTCATATTTAGAATGTCACGCTCATGTAACGCTACTGCACAGTCAAATTTGACATGTCACGCTCGTGTCACGCTACTTTAGAGTCGAATTCGACAGGTAACGCTCGTGTCACGCTACTTTGCGGTCGAATTTGGCTGGTAACGCTCGGGTAACGCTAATATATTGTCATATTTAGAATGTCACGCTCATGTAACGCTACTGCACAGTCAAATTTGACATGTCACGCTCGTGTCACGCTACTTTAGAGTCGAATTCGACAGGTAACGCTCGTGTCACGCTACTTTGCGGTCGAATTTGGCTGGTAACGCTCGTGTAACGCTAATATATTGTCATATTTCATATTTAGAATGTCACGCTCATGTAACGCTACTGCACAGTCAAATTTGACATGTCACGCTCGTGTCACGCTACTTTAGAGTCGAATTCGACAGGTAACGCTCGTGTCACGCTACTTTGCGGTCGAATTTGGCTGGTAACGCTCGTGTAACGCTAATATATTGTCATATTTAGAATGTCACGCTCATGTAACGCTACTGCACAGTCAAATTTGACATGTCACGCTCGTGTCACGCTACTTTAGAGTCGAATTCGACAGGTAACGCTCGTGTCACGCTACTTTGCGGTCGAATTTGGCTGGTAACGCTCGTGTAACGCTAATATATTGTCATATTTAGAATGTCACGCTCATGTAACGCTACTGCACAGTCAAATTTGACATGTCACGCTCGTGTCACGCTACTTTAGAGTCGAATTCGACAGGTAACGCTCGTGTCACGCTACTTTGCGGTCGAATTTGGCTGGTAACGCTCGTGTAACGCTAATATATTGTCATATTTCATATTTAGAATGTCACGCTCATGTAACGCTACTGCACAGTCAAATTTGACATGTCACGCTCGTGTCACGCTACTTTAGAGTCGAATTCGACAGGTAACGCTCGTGTCACGCTACTTTGCGGTCGAATTTGGCTGGTAACGCTCGTGTAACGCTAATATATTGTCATATTTAGAATGTCACGCTCATGTAACGCTACTGCACAGTCAAATTTGACATGTCACGCTCGTGTCACGCTACTTTAGAGTCGAATTCGACAGGTAACGCTCGTGTCACGCTACTTTGCGGTCGAATTTGGCTGGTAACGCTCGTGTAACGCTAATATATTGTCATATTTAGAATGTCACGCTCATGTAACGCTACTGCACAGTCAAATTTGACATGTCACGCTCGTGTCACGCTACTTTAGAGTCGAATTCGACAGGTAACGCTCGTGTCACGCTACTTTGCGGTCGAATTTGGCTGGTAACGCTCGTGTAACGCTAATATATTGTCATATTTCATATTTAGAATGTCACGCTCATGTAACGCTACTGCACAGTCAAATTTGACATGTCACGCTCGTGTCACGCTACTTTAGAGTCGAATTCGACAGGTAACGCTCGTGTCACGCTACTTTGCGGTCGAATTTGGCTGGTAACGCTCGTGTAACGCTAATATATTGTCATATTTAGAATGTCACGCTCATGTAACGCTACTGCACAGTCAAATTTGACATGTCACGCTCGTGTCACGCTACTTTAGAGTCGAATTCGACAGGTAACGCTCGTGTCACGCTACTTTGCGGTCGAATTTGGCTGGTAACGCTCGTGTAACGCTAATTTACAGTCAAATTAGATGTCACGCTCGTGTAACGCTAGGTTACAGTCAAATTTGACATGTCACGCTCGTGTCACGCTACTTTGGAGTCGAATTCGACATGTAACGCTCGTGTCACGCTAATTTACAGTCAAATTAGATGTCACGCTCGTGTAACGCTACGTTACAGTCAAATTTGACATGTCACGCTCGTGTCACGCTACTTTGGAGTCGAATTCGACATGTAACGCTCGTGTCACGCTACTTTACGGTCGAATTTGGCAGGTAACGCTCGGGTAACGCTAATTTACAGTCAAATTAGATGTCACGCTCGTGTAACGCTAGGTTACAGTCAAATTTGACATGTCACGCTCGTGTCACGCTACTTTGGAGTCGAATTCGACATGTAACGCTCGTGTCACGCTACTTTACGGTCGAATTGGGCAGGTAACGCTCGGGTAACGCTAATTTACAGTCATAATTAGATGTCACGCTCGTGTAACGCTACGTTACAGTCAAATTTGACATGTCACGCTCGTGTCACGCTACTTTGGAGTCGAATTCGACATGTAACGCTCGTGTCACGCTACTTTACGGTCGAATTGGGCAGGTAACGCTCGGGTAACGCTAATTTACAGTCATATTTGGTATGTCACGCTCATGTAACGCTAGGTTATAGTCGAATTTGACGTGTTACGCTCGTGTAACGCGATTAAACAGTCTAACCGGCAAACAAGAATTGTGATTCTGGGCACCCTCAATTCAGTTTTCACACAGTTCCAGGAAAAGTAAGTACAACTTCTACGACAAGGGTTGAAGAATTAATATTGTGCATGAAAATGCGAATGGTCAACATGGGTGAACCGGAAGACAGAACTTGTCAACGATGCCGAAGCCCGCACATGGACTCCGCCTAACATCGAGGTGCCTGAAGCAGTTCGCCCTTCGATGGGTGTCAGTGCGCAGCGTTCTGCTACAGCTACCGCGTTGAAGAAGTCGCCGAGCCACAACCCTGAAAGTCGGGCTACCACAGACAGGCCTTCTGCCGTTTACCCCGGCGTTGATGAATCAGGGTCCTACGATCCTGAAGCCACTGCCGGGAGGGGCATTGCAAACACAAAGAACACGTGTTGCATCAATGCCATTCTCCAACTGCTGATCAGGGACACTGGCTATTTGAACCAGCTAACCAATCAGACCCAGCCTCCGACCCCCTTGGCAGCCGTAATTAGGAAGACAGTTGAGGCATACCGGTCAAACAAGACTGACACCGAAGTTCAGACACGAGCTCTTGACTTGCGGCAAGTCATGTTCCCGGCAGGCACGGAGTACGCGATGCATGATGCGCACGAGATCCTGACCAGGATTCGCCAGCAGACCGACGGTCGCTTCGCAAACACGCTTTTGAGCACGAAGTCTTGCTCAAGCTGTACACATGCAAGCGTGACTCCTGAACCGGTCACGGAGCTTCAAATCGCGCTCGAACGATCTTCCGGTTTCGCGAGAACCTTTGAATGGCACCTCAAAGGTTGCATTTCAACTCTACCGACGTTGTTGGAAGAGTATACGTGTCCTGCGTGCAAGCAAAACTCCACAACAAATGTAACAGACAAAGTTACATTGGAAGATACCGTTTTCGTCATGCTGAAGCGGTACGCCTTGACTGCGAAAGGGACAGCGAAGAGGTGCACACCCGTGACCCTCACTCAGACCGTGACCGTGGCCCCAGAAGACGAGTTTGAGGTTGTTGGGTTTGTGACGCATCTTGGAAGGGACTTGCTCAGTGGCCACAACGTTGCTTTCCTGAAGGAAAACGGAAAGTGGGTAATGCGCAATGACGCAGAGTCAAGGTGTGTCGAATGGAAGACTTGCGTCCGAAGCTTCCGCGAAGACGGCTACGTTGTGATGCTTCGCCGGGTGCACCAGAACGTTACGTTCGCAGTCGTTGACTCGTTGCCAGAGTGGGGAAATAACTTCTCTTCGCAGCTGGCTCGGTGCATGGCTTCGGCATGGGACACTGCGACATGCTTTCAGAGCGTGCAACAGGGCAATACGTGCGCTTTATATGCAAGTGTTGTGGCAACGAAACGGTGCCAACTTGCTGACATCGCACATGCAGCATTAAACGCATGTGCTGCTGATTACGGCTTGACCCTCGATACCATCTCGGGTGCCGGCATTCCTTGCCGTGATGTGCGGAACTTTGCGGCGACAAGAGGTCTTGGTTACCTGCCGTTTGCGAAGTTGTGGGCCATACTCAAAGGTGAGGAGACGTGGCGAACAAATCACAACATCGTGTTTGTTCCGTCTATGGCAGAGATGAAGTCTCGCACCGGGCACTTCATCTACGTGAGAATGCCGTCTCTGCAAGGCAGCTCCCGCATGCAGCCGACCCTCGTCCAGGGTCTCGAGCGTAATTTCACTCAGTTGACTCGCTCGAGTATCGACGCCGACACTGGAAAAGAGACGGTGGAGATTTTGGCCGTTCCAGTACTGCCACGCTTCCTCAACGCTTCAGACAGACGCCAAAGTGTGCTATCTAGCACAACCGTCGCATCGAAAAATGTGATCAGTCCAGACCCCGACAATACCTTGTTGACCTCGACTTCGGTACCGATACCCAAACCTGTTCGGGTCACCATTGGATGCCGGAGAAGCGCAGCTGCCGATCAGCTGGTAAAGCGCTTGGAGACCGTCGTAGATGTGGAGGTCTTGGACGTACGTCCGAGCGTCAGCGAGTCCATGTTGGTCAGTGCGGTGGCAGCTCATCATTGCCATTCGCATGCGTTAACGAGGACTCAGATCCGAGACGTAGCAGAGTTTTTCAGCAACGCTTCGGAGAACCAGTCAAGTGCCAACATTGTGCAGAAATTCGCGGCTGCCAATAAGTTGGGATACCTGGACTTCGCACAGCTGTTACACCTGCTTTTCACAGGTCCACCATCCGACACTGCCACATTTGCGGCGAGGAACATCGTGCGCATTTCCGCAGAAGCAGGCCATGTGGCATGTGATCAGTACATGTACGTGTGCTTGCCGTCCGAGTTACAGCTACCTCTTACCGTCGTCGCGATGGAGGAGGATATTATCGCCAGTCCAGAAGACTCGCTTCATCCTTTTCCTGAGGCAAAGTCCAACACGTCCGAAGAAAAGGTGTTCGGATGTCTGGAATGCAACGGCCACTTCCGTTTGAGAGGCTTTTCTGCGAAGCGAAAGTGCCCGGATGACAGTCTGTGGATATGTAACGTCTGTGGCAAGAACTGCAGAGACGGCTGGCGCTGCTCAGAATGCACGTGTTGTGCGTGTCCTGACTGTTTCGGGGTGATCCGGGCCCGCCTGGGTGTAAAGGCAGAGGATGGACCCACAGTCCTGTGTCCAGGTGACCGCCCCCCATACCCTGACACAAGTCCTCCGCGGAAAAGTCGGAAGACAGCGTTGAAATCCGATCCAACCCGCTCCAACGACCAACGTGAATTTGGCCCTTCATTGAAGGGTTGGGAATTTCACGTGTACGACTCGCGCCCCGGCGCATTGCAGAAAGCGGTGGCTGATGGCTTACGTGAACGCGGCGCCGTTGCAGGCAATAACGGGTTCTCCGCTGTCGACCCTCGGCTGCATGCCAGCACGTACGTTGTGGGTTACGTTGTGAACGCACTGCAGGAAGGAAGACCTATTGCGAACCCAAACACGTCCATGCTGGCGGAGTGGTGGTCACGTGCCGGTCAGTTCATCGTTGACGAACGGGACAGACAGTCATACGCCGACGCCATAGCAACGGAGTGTCTCACCCCCCTCAACCCAACGGCTGCGCAGAGTCCTCTGTATGAGTTGACAGGAGAAGACTGCTTCGATGTGGAAGGGAAGACAACGTTTTGCAAAGTGTGCAGAACAGCTATCCTCCTGAAGGCCGTCCCCTATCCGACTAGTGCTAAGGCGGCTGCATACGCATTCGGGGTAGAGCAGAACTGGTCGGCTCCGCCCGCCACGAAGTCGCGGACGAAGCACTTGAAGAAGTGTGGCCACGTCGCTGCGCTCACGGTGTTGAAAGCTCGAAGCGTCCGCACTGCGGTAGCGGGCGTACCCTCCCGGCCCGAGCGGCATTCAAACACCGAAGACCGCATCTTGCCATTGCGTACAGATGAAAGGCTTGAGACACCACTCTACAATCTCAATGCCCGTGCCTATGTCGGTGTCATGGGTGGTCTCAGCCACCGCCAGATCGCTCACCAATTGTGGGGCGAGCAGCTGCAAGGAACCGCCGTCACAAAGAGGCACGGGCTCCGACGAGACATCCGGGAGCTCATCGGCGTGTGGGCGAAACTGCTCTTGTTTCGGCTACGACAGGATCTACTGTCACGTGGACCGAAGTGCGTACCGCCTTTGTTCGTTGTGGTCGACGGTTCCTCGTTGCCGCATTGTGGTGATGAAGTCTTGGCCGTCCGGTTGCGGTGGGTAGACTTGTCGTCGCCACTACTGGTGAAGGAAGTTTTCGTCGGCCTAGTATCGGCCGTCGCGCTCCCAGCACGAAAACCGAGGCTTAAGGGCACGAGGATCCCAAAGCAGAAGAACGCAGCTGCTCCACCGACGGCGAAGACACCGAAGGCGGCGGTACAAACCCCGTCTGCCGTCGCAGCTGCTTTAGGCGTCAAACCCATCACCGCGTTCTTCGCTGCCAGAGGACCCTTGCCACCTCCATCTGCGTCGGAGCCCTCGTCCGCGAACAAGCCTGCGGTCACTGTCAAGCCGACAATTGCAAAGGGGCAAGCAACGACAACCTCGAAAGCGCGCTGTTCGAAGTCGAGCGAGAAGGTTGCTGCCAAGCCGGCACCAACCCCGAAAGTGCAAAGCTCGAACAGAAAAGCTGCTGCCAAGCCAGCTCCGAAGGGCTCAACTGCTAAGGGGCAGACATCCGCCCCGACAGCCACGAAGAAGACGAACAAAAAGAAGAAGTTTGGTGCAACTGGAGAGGCAGCCTTTGCCGCCATAGACGAAGTGCTGAAGCAGATGAGCCTGCATCCTCGTCACGTATATGGGTGGAGCTCGGACGACGGATCGACGATGACAGGTTGCGACAACGGTGCCGCGGCGTTGATGGGGAAGGCGGCTGGGCGGTCTCTGGCGATGAGCATGGACGCTGCACACAGAATGCAGGTCAAGATGAAAATCTTGCTAGACTGCCCAGCGTTTAAAGACATGACGTCTGTGCTCCGCCAGATTAACAGCATCTTTCGGGGAAGCAATCTTCTTCGCCGGGCTCTCGAGGACGCGATGGGCCATAAGATGCCAAAGCCGGACGCGAGCTGGCGCATTCGTTGGATGAAGAAGTGGGAGAGGTCTTTCGCCAACGCTTGCACCCCTGGCATGCGGGAGGGATGGCTGGCTGTATTGAGTGACAGGGAACTCTTCAGCCGGGCGAAGACGAAGAAATCAAAAAAAAAAAGCCAAGCTGCAGACATGGAGGTAAAGCTTCTGAAAAGAGGAAAGCTCTGTGACCGCTTGCAGAAAGCCTCCTTCGCTTCGGATCTGAAGTATTTGCACGAATTGTTTCGTACAATTGCCTCCCCGCAGCTTGTTGCCCAGCTTGAAGCAGGACTGGCTTGCGAGATAGAAGGAGCCGTTCGCAATACTCAAATGCGACTGTGCAAAATGGCCATCGACAACACCGTTCCGAAAAGGTTTCGGGCTATTCACCAGGACATAACCAAACTTATGGTCCCGGAAGTAGTTCTTTCGGAACACGTGGTGCTTGCGAACCTGGTCGTAAGCTGTGTTCTCTGCAAAGAGGCGGAACTACGGCAACCAGGCTTCAGGAATGACGCGTGGGAGAGTCTGTGCTCCTTTGCTGACGTACCGCCAAAGAGTCTGTTGCAGGAGTGGCAGACTCTAAAGGCTGCAGCCATAGCCTTCAAGAAGAGTTCGGGCGCACCGAACCCATTGCAGTTCTGGTCGGAGCGACTGGCCTCGTACGCGGACATGACAGAAAATGTCCCGCGCGTGGTGCAAGTTGCCATCTGCTGCACGTGCGCTAGTAGCGCCGGCGTAGAGCGTGACTTCGGTCAGATGCGGGCGCGACTGCCCTCAGTACGCAACCGGACGAAAGTGCCAAGCGTCAGTGCAGAGCTGATGTTGGTGAAAAACGGTCCGAGGGATGATGCTGCTGCAAGGGAGCTCATCGAGACCGGAAGTAGACTTTGGTGGGCGCAGAAACGTCGACGGGCCGCTGGTGACGGCCGGAAGAAGACAGAACCGGCTCCAGATTCCAAGTGGGAAAAACTGGAGGCAGTTAATGTCAGGTTTGCCGCTGACGGAAAGACTCTCTTCGATAAGGCAGTTTTAGTGTTGACTGCATTTGAAGAAGAAGAAGAAGTTGAAGAAGGAAGAGACAGAGTAAGATTCTACGTCTTGCAGTTCGTCCTCCTCTTCCCTTTCCTCGTCCTCGTCCTCGTCCTCGTCCCCGTCTTCGTCCCGGTCCGACGAATGAGCAGAGGTGACGCAGAGATTTCTCGTTGCAAGAACGTTAGTGTCGAGCAAACGACATCCCTTGAGTTCAGCTCGGGTTCTGTTATTGCAGAAACAAAAACAAATGATTTTGCTAGCGTATTCTGGAGGAAACTAGCTTCACGATCACATACTAACCGCGGCATACTTTTTGTGCAAGCCCGACGCTGGGAGACAGTCTCGTCTGATGACGCAGAAGCCTTCGTGCTCTCGCCGTTTTTTTCTTAGCTCTTAGCAAGGTGCAATAAGACCATCCTGTACAGGCATGGAACGACCAAACACATCCACTCCCCGATGGTGCAGATGAGCTTAATTTGCAACCAACCGAGCTACAGCAGTGAGCCTTGGCCAGTGGCGAACGAGGGTGGCAGGCTCGTCTACAAAGTGTGTCTGAGCCCTTCATGAGGTAGAGCCGATGAACATGCATGAGCTTCGAGTATTGTCTGCGGGTCATCGCGCCTGTCCCGTGTTCCAGCGAGCATACCTTTCTGCAAAAACCTAGAGACAAGTCAATATCGAAAGCCCTGGTGAAGTTCAGACGTGCTAATGACTCGTCAAGCGAAGGACATTTCGTACCATAAACGGCTAACAGGACAATTCTGCTGGAAATCTCAGCTAGCTTGCCAAGCCAGCATCCCTTCTACCGTGCGCCGGATGGAGCCCTCCCGGACCTTCCCCTGTCACACAGCATCACGCGGCGTAAAAAGACCAATATCGACCGTCACACAGCATCACACGACGTAACCAGGCCAAATTCGACCGTCACAAACCGCCAAATTCGACCGTCCCACAGTGTAAGCCTGTAAGGCCACCTGTTTGTTGTGTACCGTACCGTGCCCCGGGGGGGCTGCCCCCCGGACCCCCCATGCAAGCAGTTTGATTTACCGTACCGTTCGGCGGGGGGTGAAGCTCGGACCCGGAGTCGTGCGGGTAGGGCCATGTACTTGCATTTTTACTGAAACCTACCTACCGGTAAAACCTGACGGCGAAGGTGGTCTGTAGGGAAAAAGTCAGCGAAAAAAAATTTTTTTGAGTGCCGGAATGACCTAAAAACCGCGCTTCGTAAATTTTTTTTCGCCCCAATTTCCCAGGAGGTTTTGACCATTTCACCTTAGAGAATCTGGTGTCCACCCAAAAAAAACCTAAAACCCCTGCTTGGCCCTTGGCCCCGAGGCCCAGATCTTATGTTCCACCCTGGCGGTAACCCTCAGGGAGGGAGTGGTCTCTGCCTGGCTTCGCGACAGGTATGACGTGGGCATCACGCCAGGTGTCCGGGACAAACCCTTCACCCCAAGAGATGTTCAGGAGCTCGAGGATCAGCTGCTTGGCGCCTCCATCCAGCTTGGACAGGAACTCGGTGCAGATGCCGTCGGGGTCCAGGGATGTCTTCGGGTCGAGATCCTTGAGAGCACGATCAAGCTCGTCCTCGGTTATACGCCCACAGCCAACGTCGTCATCGGACGGGCGATTTTTCGGAGCCCATCGGCGGGGGGGATCAGTGTTTGCGCCCCCGCAGACGGACTCGAGATGCCGTCCGAGGATTTCGGCTTTGACTTCGGCTTCGACGCAGAAACCTTCGCCGTTCCGCAGCGGAGGGATAGAAAGGTGGTTGCGCCTACCGTCCAGCATGCGGACCTGGCGGAAAAGGAGGGCAATGCCAGTGCACCTGTTAATGCGGCCCGCTATCCTGTCCCAGTAGCAGGTTTTGGCCTGCGTGGCGGCCTCCTTGAACTCGCATATCTTCTCGAGGTGTGCACAGATCTTGTCCGAGGAGTCGGGCTCCGCCTGCAGCTCCGCGAAAGCGGCGGCTTTTTCACGTTCGAGGGTGGTGAGCTCAGGGGTCCACCACGCCTTGTACGCACGGCCCTGGGTGTACTTCGGGACAAAATCATGGATGGCACGGCGGAAGCAGGAGGCAATGCGTTTGGCGAACTGGGTGTTGGTGGCCGGTCTTTTGGCGAGAAGGGTCGCGCTCTCCTCATCCAACCGAAGCATCATCTCTTCCCAGTCTGCCCGTTTCCAGGAGAACCATGTAAGCCTGGGGGGCCGAGGCTGCCTGTACCCCCTCGGAACCTCGAAGGCGACAGGGTAGTGGTCGGACTCCCAGGAGTCCAGTCTCCTCCAGTTGCGTATGAAGCCGGGGATGCGGGAGGAGATGGCTACATCCGGGGATGAGTTTCTGATACCCGGCCTCGGCGGCATGGTGTGGACTGCGGGGTTGTTGCTAACCACTGCCGACACCTCGACGAGCCAGTCCTTCAGGTTCCGTCCGCATGCGTTAATAGCCCCGTGGGACCAGTCCGGGTGGTGGGCGTTTAGGTCACCGGCGATGACGACGGTGTCGTCCATCGGAAAGGGCTCCATGTCGAGGTTTGTGTGGGAGGATTTCGACGGTGGGTGGTATACGTTGTAGACCTGCAGTGCTGGGAGACCGATGCGGGTGATCTCGATTGCCACGCATTCCGTCGTAGAATTACATAATCCCGCGGGGACAGGGATCTCTTTTACGTGCAGGTTGGACCTCACAAACGTGGCGACCCCACCGCCTAGGCCACCTCGGTCCCGCCGAAACACCCTGTAACCGTTGAGAACTGGAGGAGGAGACTTGCTCGACAGCTTTGTCTCCTGCAGGAGGAGAATGTCCGGCATGTAGGCGGCGATTCCTCGGCTGATGCTATCTAGCCCCCGAGACAACTTCTCGCGAGCGAAGAAGGAGTTGCAGTTGAACGAGATGAACTTCAGGGTAGAGAGCTCGCCCCAACCGCGCTCGGGACGTCTGCGATTGGCCGCTGGGGGGAGTGCGGCGCTACGCGGTGGTTGAACGCCGGCCTGCTGGGCTCGGCGAGGAGCCGAGGGTTGTCCCGGGGGAGCCTGTCTCCGGGTGTTGGTGACTGGTGCAGGTGCCGGATTTTGGAGGGTTTGGGCGCCGCTCTCTGGGGTTGAGCTGGCGAGGAGGGGGGCGCCGAGGGGGGGATCTCCCGGGCGCGGGGGTAACCCTCAATGCTGTGAAAGAAGCGGAGGGCTTCCTTCTGAGGGAGACCCGTCGAAGCCCAGGTGGTCTGGTATCGACGGTCCCGTGGGCAGAGGCGTAGCCCCTGGTCTTGAGAGAGTGTCAGGGGGGAGGGGACCATTTGGTGGGGGTTGACCGGCTCCCCTGGCACGTGGAAGGTCCGCGCTGTGGGAGCGGGGTGGGGGGTACACCATCCGCGTGGCTCCGCGTCCTCCCCCTACGGCCCGCGGGGCGGGAGCGGTATGGGCCGGTGCCGCAGTTGCTTGGTTCCCACATTGCGGTGCTGCAGCGTGAGGGGGCTCGGCCTGAGGCAACGGGGTGTCTTGTGCCTCGGAGGTCGGCTTTGTCTGGGGTTCGGCAAGGGGGCGACGACGAGGCTTGGCGCGGCGGTCCTTGTCGGGTTGGCCCTGCGAGCACGGAGGTTGCTGATCGGGGGGCGGAGGAGTGGTAGAAGGTGGCGTTGACGGCGCATGTTGCTCCTGCAGAAGCGGTTCGGGACGTCCGGCCGAAGGCGGTGCATTGGCATCCAGCTGGTGAGGGCAGTCGGGCTCGGCCACTCGGTCCGGGGTAGTGTCCCTCGCTCTCTCGCGCGTTGAGGCTGTCTTGGCGCGGCGGTCCTTGTCGTGCTGGCCCTGCGTAGGCTCCAGGGCGTCGGCTGCTCCCCCGTTGCCCGTTCTCACTGCGGATGTGTCGGACGTAGGTGGCAGCGAGGTAGGAGGGCAAGGGGGTTGCTGGGCGAGGGACGGAGGGGCAGGTGGCGCAGGCGTCGCGTCCCCCTGCTGTCGGGGCGGTTCGGCACGTCCGACGGAAGGCGAGGCGCTGGCATCTGGTTGATGGGGGTGGCAGGGCACGTCCACGTGGTCCGGTGTCGTGTCCCTAGCTCTCCTGCGCGTTACAATCTTGGTACGGCGGTCCTTGTCGTGAACGCGGGTGCTGACTGTAGCCAGTTGGTCCTGCGTGGCCTCCAGGGAGACGCTCTGTTGCCTCACCGCCTCAGATAGCCGCTGGTGGGAGCTTTCCAAGTTGGTCCCGTGCCTGTGAAGGCCAGCGGCAAGCTCTGAGCGGGTGTTGGCAAGTGCCTCACTCTGTGCACGAATGTCCGCAGTAAGGTGGGCGAACTTCGCATTCATCCCCTCTGTAATGGAGCGGAAGCCAGAGACGAGATCCTCCTGCGTTCTCTCCACCGCCTCCCGATAGCTGGACCGCAGCTGCTCCGAAATGGTCACAACGTGACTGACGGCCGCAACAAGGGCTTCCGGCTGTTCAGCGTCGGACCTCGGCGGGCGCGTAGGATGAGGGGTGTCGCCCTCAGGGAGAGCGTCACTTGGCTCGCTTACGACCTCCTCCGTGCTGTCGGCGTCAACGTCCATGACAGACGCATCTTCGGGGTGGTCGACAGCGGTAATGGTGAGTCCCCCGGCTAGTGCCTTACGACCCGAGCCCGAACGGTCGCCGAGAAGGTGTAGACCCGCAAGGATCTTCTCGGCCATGGCGGACCCGTGCTGTCTGCTGAGGACGGCAAGAGACGGGAGCTGGGGGGTCTCGCTTCCGGCGGAGGCGGCGGGGGCAGGGTCGCGGAAGGAGTCGGAGAGAGGCGGGGTCCCGCTAGTCTGGAACGGCTCAAGGGGGCAGCGGGGGACTCGTTTGAACTTGAGCGTCAAGCCCTGGGCAGTCCGGAGGACTTCTCTCCCGGGAAGCGTCTCGGACTTGACGATCCAAGTGAGGAAACGTCCCCCTCCCTTTGTTCGTCCGCGTGATCGGGCAGACGGGCGTCGCGTCGCAAAGCTCGCACCGACGGACTCTCTGCCTTTCTTCGGCTGCGAGGTCTTCCCAGTCCTTGCGGTACCGGTTATGAAGGAGCTCGTGGTGCCCTGTCCTCAGCTGGCGGATTTCTCGCTCCGCACGCCTCGTGAGGTGCGCTGTTTTGGGCACCTTGCGTCCTCGAACGAGTTGCGCATACGGCAGCGGTCCGCCGGGACGGTACGGAGATGCCTTCATCGCTGACGCATGCACGCTTTCCCAGGTGTGCTCGCGGTAGCGCGCCCTTGCCGTTGCTGCCGTCATTGGTGGTTGTTTTTCCACATGCGCTGCGGAGATGCCGTTTTTCGCCAGTGCGTCCGCTTCATCGTTACCGGCCAGGGCACAGTGTCCGAAGACAAACTGCAGGATCGGTGTGTGCCCCTTCGCCACGAGCTTTTCGAGCAGCTGCCAGATTTCGATGTTGGCTGGCTCTTTTTGCTTGTGCGGGCCTCGCCTTAGCTCGGTCAGCAGTGAGCTGGAGTCCGTCAGGAACCAGGTGTTAGCCTGCGTGCGCTTAGTCCTGTGAAACGCCTTCGCTTCTACTTGTTTCAGCGCTGCCCGCAGTGCTACCTGTTCCGCTCGATAGCTCGTGGCCCACTTCCCGGCCTGCCGGCTTGACCGTGTCCTGAGCAGCGTCTGGTCCCTCCAGTTACCGCCGCGTCGCGTGTCGTAGATCACGAAGCCTGCCCCGCCCCATCTCGTCACTTCGTCGAGCGGGGTCGTCGTCCCGTGCAGCAGTTCGTGCTGGGTCTGTCTCGTCTTGAGTGCGGCCACGGAACCGTCCGTCCAGACTACCAGTTCCGGCTCAGGCAGCCCGTCCAGGACTTGCTCTACCGTCCTCCTGTTTTCGTCCGCGTTCTTCGACTTCTTGCGCGGCAGGGACGGGTTGATGTGGAGCAGTGGTGGTGCCACCCACGGTAGGAAGGGGTTGGGCTTGTGGCGTTCTCGTCGAGGGTCCGTCGTCCGCGCTTCGGTTTTGAGGTGGAGGTATGACTGTGGGAGGGCGTCCTTGGTATGCCTTGTTTTGAGGACGTCGTCCCACATGTACTTCGTCTCCATCTTCTCGCCGAGCGCACCCGTTCGGACGTCTGCCATCGACTCAATCGGCAGCATTCGTGCCTCCATGAGCACCGCGGATGTCAGCGTCGTCTTTTTGCACCCAGTGACCGCAACTAGCGCCGTGCGGTGTAGGCGCTCGAGCCGGTCCTTCTCTTCTTGGGCTATGTACGGACCATAGATGACGATGCCGGACATGAGAACCGGCCAGGCGTACGCCATGTAAAGCGCCCGGAGGACTTCGGTCTTGTGTCCCCACTTCATCCCCGATACGAGCTTCACCAGGTTCACGCTCAAAACCGCTTCCGTCTTGCCGTGGGCCAGGTCCATCTTGGCTTCGGTGGCCCACGTCACGATGTTGTCAACGACTTCCTGGGCTTTCTTTCTCAATCCTGTCAGCGTTTTGGCACTGACGTCGTCGGCGAATAGGGACGGGGTCACTGTAGATAGTCTCGCAGGTGCGGCGGTTGCTGACATCGAGGAAAGCTTCAGTACTGTCAGTGGATCGGTCATGTCAGGGGCAGTAGCTAGTTTGCTAGAGGTAACGTCTACCGCTTCGACCCCCCTTTTTCTTCACCTTGTCATGCACACAGGGTTGTTTTAGCTTCTCAGGTTCCGTATCCCGGGTCTTGTGGGGGGAGGGTTTTTTCCTTTGCAGAATATTCAGAAACGGCCCAAATGGTTCCTCCTACGGACCCCTGCTGGTTGTCCGCTTCGGGGAACTTTGAGGGTTCGACGTGAAGGGCTGGCCTTTCAGTCCGGTTGGCCGCCGGGAGGAGGCAAAAAACGTGCGTGAACGAGCTCCACAGCCAGCAGGGTCCGCGACCAGCCGGGTGCCTGCGAATGCCTGCCGAGTGTCACTCATCTGAAACTCTTTTTTCCAAAAAATCAGTCCTTTGAAATGTGAACCTTCACGAGACTGGACGGTGGCTTCGGGGAGTTGCATGCAGTACGCCGCCAGCTACTAATTTAGAGTTAAAGTTCGCTTGAAATTCCGGGGTTTTAGGGTTTCCGTGTGACCGTTCATGAATGGGTTCTCTTAGAGCAAGAAAGGGCTATGTGGCTCCGCTAGGTCGTCGATGTATAGCAGGAACAAGATTGGACCGAGAACTGTACCCTGTGGGACACCGCTCGGTAGTGTCACTTTTTCCCCGTAGGACCCACCTATTCGAAACTTCGCCACTCTGTCCCGCAGGAAGGTATCCCGCGGTCCCTCATTACCTTAATAACGAAACGTGAGAACGTGGTGCTCGTTCTGCCGGAAGCAGAGGAAGGCGAGCGAGAACCCGCAACATCAACGCCGACACCAGCAGCGAAGGTCGGGAAGACGGCGCCAAAGCCAGCGAAGAAGCGGCAATCGGACTCCGCGGCG
Organism: Diplonema papillatum; assembly: GCA_030068145.1. Lineage (NCBI taxonomy): Eukaryota > Euglenozoa > Diplonemea > Diplonemida > Diplonemidae > Diplonema > Diplonema papillatum. The sequence continues at coordinate 24,722 of JAPJBO010001482.1, read as the reverse complement.
GAGCCGGTACCGAAAAGACGCAAAGGACGCGTCGATGTACGACCATCGCCCAGCAGAAATCGACGCGCAACCGATGAACCTCGACGAGCAATCGAAGAAGAAGCGAAGCACCAAACGCGCGCCTGAGCGCGACGATCAAGACGAGCTAAAGAGGCGAAACCATGACACTTCACGTGCGAAGAGATAACCGCGATGCAGATTATCTCCACAGATTCATTGCATTCTAATCCAAACGATTTCGCTCGATTACACTCGATCAGGGGGTAGGTGAATTGGCTCAAATGTACATAATGTACAATAATATACAATAATGTACAATAAAATATACAATAATTCTTGGTCGGCGGGGGAAATACAATAATGTACAATAATCCATTCGTTTGTAATTGACCCCCCCCCTGTATGTACACAAAATGTTTTTTTTTTTTTTTTGGAACGCGGGACCTGTACTTGCCATGTTGGTACAGCGGGGCTGCCGGTATCCGGTTGCTTCCGGAGCGGTAGTCCAAAGAAATGCTTCTTCAGCACACAGTGAACGCCTTTTTTTTTTCCACCTGGTTTTGGAAAAGTCCCTTGTCAGGTGTGGTGAAACCTGCTCCAAAATTTGGGTCCAAAATTTGGGTCCAAGTTTTGAGTCCAATATTTGAATCCAATAATTGGATCCAATATTTGAATCCAATATTTGGATCCAATATTTGGATCCAATATTTGGATCCAATATTTGGGTCCGAGTTTGGCATTTGGTTTATCACAGGTTCCCTGCCACCAAAGATTGCTGCAGCGCAAGTGCTTTGTCTTTCTCTAGCCTGCCCTAACTTGGTCCACTGATTATAGATCGTCAGAACTTTGAACACGCAGACCTCTACTTCCTCCTGGTTCGTTTCCACCGCGGGTAGCCACATACGATGTCATGACACAAAGTTTTTCGGCTAGTTGCGAGGAACCACCTGCAGGAGTTGCTCAAAGCATGAACGCCGAGGACGCTCAACAAAGCCTATGATAGGGCTCGCATCAGATACCGTATATTTCTAAAAATGTTGGCCTCCCTAAAAAGTTGGCCGGAAAAAGTGTTGGCCGGAAATAAACCTGGCGGTTTTGGGGGGGCGCCAGGTTTATTTCCGGCAACATTTTTTCCAACCAACATTTTTTTGGGTAAAGTCCCTTGTATGGACACCTGACTTTGAAAAAGTCCCTTGTATGGACAGCAAACTTTCGAAATTCCCTTGTATGGACACCTGACTTTGAAAAAGTCCCTTGTATGGACACCTGACTTTGGAAAAGTCCCTTGTATGGACGAGATATTTTTTTATAGCCCCTTGTATGGATAAACTTTCCAGGTCCCTTATATGGACACCTGATTTTGGAAAAGTCCCTTGCACGGTGTAGTGAAACCTGCTTGCTGCACGTCGACCCGTGGAATGATCTGATGTTGGGGTTCACCCATGTACACATTAGCAAAGCTGCGGTGAAATTGGAGCCTTCACATTCTGAGTGGAAAGGGTATGAAAAGGCATCAAAGAGCGACATCATGCCGTGTCAGAACAATCCAGAGAAGAAACCACGTTCCGCTTTATGTGTTCCCGGCAAAGTAAGTTCGGTGTCCTGGGGAGAACCCCTTCCACAGCAGCCTCGAGTCCTTTGTCCCTGTCAGAAATGAGGCCAAAGTTGCTGCCAGCGTGTATTTCGCTCAGATTTTGAAGGAATCGAGACCATGACTCTGTATCTTCCGTGGTTCCCAAAGCGTAGCAAATGGGAATTGTGCCGAGGTTGGCGTCGATGCCAACAGCACTGAAAAGCACCCCCCCCTTTCCATGTGCGCGGCGTCAATGCTTATCAGTGGGACCACGTGGGCGGTCGCACGGATCGCGGCCCCGAAGGCCAGGAAACAAAATGTAAACCGCCTGCCTTCTTCATCGCGCTTGGTGTACACACGACTACGCGAGTCCGGATCTACTGCTCTGATGGCAGCAAAATACGGGTTGCTCTCTGTGAACGCCGGAGCTTCGTCACTGAAGGTAACAGTCCGTTAGCACCCGTTCAAAAAAACTGTCGGCTGATGAAAAAAGTGCACCCACCACTGGCAACACAGAAGTTGTGTCCGGTGACACAGGGGCAGTCCCAACAGCTTCGTCTTCGTCTTCGCCTTCGTCTTCGTTGTCTGTGCATTCCCGGAGTCCGTCTCGTTCGTCTCAGACGCCAAAGACCCGGTTTTGCCAACCTTTTCGCTCCTCTTCAAGAGTTTACGCAATGCAGCTAACAATACATCTGGCTCACCCTTGAGGGCTTCAACGCCATCATTCAAATCCTCGCGAAACGCAAGGCTAAGAACATCACTCTTTTCATCCGCAGAGGCGAATGGGAGGTCCTTCAGAATCGAAAAAACTGTCGCCTCGGTCATCTTTGCTATGACTTTACCATACCCCTAACACTGCAAATATTTTGGATTTGCAAAGGGAAAGGGGAGGGGGGCGCACACACAAAACTTTTGCAATGGAGAGCAGGCTTCCGAACACAATAGTGCACAGGGGTATTCGAAGTACGCCGTCCACACAAGTTTGCAATGGAGAGCAGGCTTCCAGAACCAGGGTATTCGAAAATACGTCGTCCATACAAGGGTCTTTTCAAAAGTATGCCGTCCATACAAGGGACTTTTCAAAAGTCAGGTGTCCATACAAGGGACTTTCCAAAAGTCAGGTGTCCATACAAGGGACTTTTCAAAAGTATGTCGTCCATACAAGGGACTTTTCGAAAGTACGGCGTCCATATAAGGGTAGGTTCTCCATACAAGGGTATTTTGAACATCTGCCGTCCATATAATGGACCAAAAAAGTCTGTCCATACAAGGCCCTTGTTGAGAATGTGTGTGTCCATACAAGGGCATTTATTCAGAATCTTCTGTCCATACAAGGGTATTTTGCAAAACTCTGCTGTCCATACAAAGGCCCTTTTAGGAACTAGTGAGCCCATACTAAAGTTTATTCCAAAAGTTCGGCTCCGGATAAGGAACTTTGTCCCATTTTTTTTGGTAAAAGCAAGTTGTACTTAGCAGATCTCATACTACACCTAGTCAGGCAGCGCCTTCACCGGAAGCTGTTCTCCCGCCTGCAGGGATAGCGCAAGGGTTTGCTGGGATCGCCGACGGCTTCGATACACGGGCCGTCATGATCGCCATCACCGACGGCTTCTTAGCCTCCCAGGGCCACCTCAAGCAAAAAGCACGTCCAAGTGGAGCTTGGATCTTGGAGAGCAAGAGCGGGAATCCGGTTGAGGAGCCACGTCGTTGCCGAACTTACCGTGATGATGCTCATGGTCGACTCGATCTGCAGCCTTTTGCCACGGTGGAAGGACCCGCGAGCGACCGCGCCCGACCTCGCTCCCGCGAGCGATTACGTTGATCGATCAAAATTATTGCATGCCTAATACTCTCCAGGTAAAAGACTTTCGAAAAGGGGGACTATGGACCTGGGACGGAAGTGGCCGGTACCACGTGGGTTGCTGCCACCTCCAGTCAACATATCAAAGAGGAACTTCTTCCTTTGTCCTACTCTCGCGTTCCCGCCAACATGTTGCACAAGCGTACGCCATTCCCCAACTGTGTTGTGCGCCAAGACAGCTGCGAACATAGAAGGATGCATAGACCGGGACATGTCAGACGTTCATCAAAGACACGACTCCGCAGGCCTCATGGCCACCACCAGCTGGGTACCGAGTAGGGTCGGCGAGCGATTTTAGCATCACAAAGAAAGCCGGATATTGGCTTTGGGGAGGCGGGTTATCTTCCGCGTGCGTTGTGTTCCAGGGGAGGAGGACGGTGTGCGCGAAGGTTATAGCCGTCCTGGATGTGCGGGGTGGGGTGGGTGGTTGAGGGGGGGAAATCTGCTAAGTACCCAAAAAACCTGCAAAAATGTTGGCCGGAAATAAACCTGGCGGTTTTGCCTGGTTTTTGGGGGGGCGCCAGGTTTACTTCCGGCCAACATTTTTAGAAATACGGTATATAACCTTGTGGCATAGTGGCACGGATGAATCAAACTGACTCCTTCATATTCCAAAGGGATTGTCTGATCTTTACGAAAGTACACCGTCCATACAAGGGACTGTTCAAAAATTTGTCGTCCATACAAGGGACTTATCAAAAGTTTGTCGTCCATACAAGGGACTTTTCAAATGGTTGTCGTCCATGCAAGGGTATTTTGCAAAACCTGGTGTCCATACAAGGGTATTTTGCGAAACTCTGCTGTCCATACAAAGGCTCTTTCAGAAACTAAGGAGCCCATACAAAGGTTTATTCCAAAAGTTCGGCTCCGGATAAGGAACTTTGTCCTTTTTTTTTTTTCAGAAATCCCACTGTGCCATGGCAGTCTACCCGACGGTTACTGGCTGTTGCTGGCTGTTACTGGCAGTTACTGGCAGCGCAGACCTGTCAAACGCACCAAGGAGGAAAAGCTAGATAAATCCCTGAAAATCAGTCCCGAAAAAAAGGCAGGCTGGTTGGCCCTGACTGGCGGAGCCTACTAGACTAAAGTTTAGTAGAAATTTCAAGACGAATGCGATACTCCGTTCGTTGACTCCTCCTTGAACTTTTTCGGACACTGCTTGCAGGAAGTACACTTATCCTGGATTGTACTGGTCATTGCTCTTGTCATACACGTGACAAGCACAATGAGTACGTGGTGTATAGTTTGGGCTAGAATGCAAAAAGAATCTGTGGCGATAATCTGCATCGCCGGCGTCGCGGTTATCTTTTCGCACGTAATGTGTCATGCTTTCGCCTCTTCAGCTCGTCTTGATCGTCGCGCTCAGGGGCGCGCTTGGTGCTTCGCTTCTCCTTCGACTGCTCGTCCAGGTTCATCGGTTGCGCGTCGATAGTTGCTTCTTTACGGCCTGGAACTGCCGAGGTCAATTGTCGCTTCTTCGTCGTGTTGCTGTCGTCCTTTCTTGAACCGTGTCGAGTCTGGGTTCGCACTTCGTGCCTTCCACTTCGTCTTCAGCTGCTTCGGCAGAACCAGTACCACGTTGGCGTGCTTGGCTTGCTTCGGCGGTGACGCCGCTGCTGCCGGGCTTTTTGGTTCCGCCTTTCTCTTCTTCGTCGTCGATCCGTCCCCTCTCGCCACCGCCGCACGATAGTGTCCCTTCCGACACTGTCCGGCTCCGCAGGTCCGTGTCTTTTACAGTGTTCGCACGTCGGCACCCCATGATCCAAACATCGGTGATGACGGAGGCCGTTGTCGCTCACGTGGCGCATTGCGCCATTCTGTTCTCCGCGCACATCTTCACCGCGAGGCTGTCGCCTTCTCTGTGGTGGTTCTCACAACACCACGCAACCGTCTTGCCCCGGCGCTTGCTCGCGTCGCACGGATACACGCGGCGTCCCGTCAGGTCCCCCTTTGGGCTGGCTGTAAAGGTGAAATGTTCGAGTATTGCGGGGCAACTCATCTTGCGCAAAATTGTTCCCCAGGTTGGGCGTGCGGGAATGGGTGTCAAAAATCTCACTTCGTCGATAACACACTATTGTGATGTCCTCGAAAAAGTGGTGCCAAAAGATGCTGTAATAGTTGTCGACGGCGATGCAATGACGTACCAAGCCATCGAAGGACGATCGCCATGGGCGGACCTCAGCCGAAGCCGCAGCCTTATCCAGCGAGAGTTTGAGTTTTTGAAGAACGAGTACCAGCGGATAGTTGTTTTCTTCGACGGATCCTCTGGCGAGAATAAAATCATCACCTCAATCGAGCGGCGGCAAAGGGTGACACGCGAGACCATGCGGCCGGACCGCAAGAGAAAATTACTCCTCAGCATTCCGCTGATGAAGGCAACCTTCAAACGCGTGTTGTTGGAGCTGGGGATTGAGATTCAGCAATGCTGGGGCGAAGCTGATCGAGACATGGCGGAGTATGCTCTGAGCCACAATGCCTACGTTCGCACGGGTGATAGCGACGCATTCTGTTTTGGTATCAACGTCATTCACGCCACACAGTTCTCCCACGAGGACGATGGGCCTTTAAAATACTACCCCGGAGATGCGCTCACCCAGCTCTTTGACCTTAAGCCGCGCCACCTTGCCTTCTTGGCACTAGCGGTCAACAACGACTACTTTACGCAGGTATGGTAACCCGGAAAGCTTCATCCTATGCTCGTTTCTCCTGCGTTTCCCGGACCCATACATTCTTTAACGAAAACAGAAGGACACTGCGTGGATCCTGCATCGCCTATGGCGGGGGTGCCCGATGTTCATGGCTGAGAAAATGAACGAGGCAGCCATCGACACGTGCAAGCGCAGAAATGAAGAAAACTCCGTTTACGAACATGATAACTGCCAGCGCCGGCTTGTGTGGTATTCTCTCGGGAGGTACTTGGAGCACCGGGAGCAAGAAACAGGAGTTTTGCTGAGCGTGGAGTCGCCGCGGGAAATCGAACAATCACTCGACATCTTGATCGCAGGTGGGGACGACGTTAGTCCCTCAAGCAAACGTAAGTTGATAGATGGTTTGGCGGCTTATAACCCAAAGGGTGGAGAATCAGCTGGTGAAACGACACAGTTTCCTGACAGCTTCGTTAAGGCGTACAGAAATGGTCTTCTAGACTGCGATCTGGCGGACATGTTCCTTCGCAGTTCGCACGAGTGGTGGTCTGACCCCGTGGCAGAGGAAGAGTTCGCTCCAGTCGTCTCTCTCCCGCAGTTTAAACACGTAAGGCGTTTGCTGTACGGTCTTGTGCACGACGAGTCTGTAGTTGTAAATGAGTATTACCGACAGGCAGGTACCGATGGCAAAGAATCTACGTGGGATTATAAACCGCACTTCGCCCACCCTCTTAAGCTGACGAAAATGGGTAGCGGGTTCTGGTCATTGCGCGACTTCTGGGGTCCGGAACACGATGAATCTGGACGAAGTTGTCGATCCCAGATAGGAGGCGCAGAGAGGCTTCGTTTGGCGTGCGCTATTCTCTTGGACAACGATCCTTCGGCAGAGCCTGCTGCATCAGTTTGCCTGCTGGAGGAGGAGCCGGGAGACAGGGCAGTGGACCACTGGATCACAAAGGTTTCAGAGTTTTCTCAGTGGTCATTGCGGGAGGCATCGACGATGCCGAAAGCCACAGTGCGACACTGCGCGAAGGTTGCTCTGCTTGTGTCGTGCTTGGTGAAACAGCTGAATCTCTCGAACTTCGAGCTACACTCGATAGCTTCTGGGATCATCGCTCACTTCAACGCTGATGCAACGAGTTCAGGATGTTTTGCCCACTCCAAGCTTACAAACTCGAACTTGCAAGCAGCAAATTTCGGAGAGGCAGCGCTCCGAAAGGCACCGCAGGTGATCGCATCCGCTCTCTCCTCGTTGATCCACATGTCCTACGTCTTCGACGCACTGAACGTACCGAAAACGACGATCGACTCCTACGCCGACCTAGCATTCGACTACACCGCCGTAGTTACTGCTTGTGAAGCGGTGCTTGTGCATTTCCAGAAGGGAAACCCTGTTGTGGACACGTTGGCGACGTATTTAGAAGTGTCTCGTCGATTTCGGGAACACAGTGACAACGATTTCTCGCTCTTACTTGTCAGGGTGATGGTTTTGGATTGGACAGGGATCGACTACTTTGAACTGGAGGGCATTGGCGTCGGCAGGAGTGACGTATTGTCCGAGCCTTCCAGCACTATTTCTCCCGACCACATATTTGATGTAAATTGCGTTGGGGAAGAGACACATCAGCTTGCCTGCTTCGCTGAGATGTCGCGGGAATACGCACCTGCTGCGATGAAGCAGGCAATGCAGCGCTTTTCGGAGGTCACCGGCAAGGCAGAAGACGTCGGGACAGAGTGCGGTGTGATGCTCCATGTTGGGTTGAGAAACGTGCAAGCGCAAAAGGACATTGACTCTCGGAAGGTGCATTCGGTGCTGCAAATCGAAGGCACTGTTTATGACGATGTCGAACAGCTTCATGACATCCCTCCTGATATGTCCGAGAACCTGTCAGTTGAAGTGAGTAAGCTCCTTGCTGAAAGATTTAGAGATCTGCCCTCGAGACGAACCGGCTATCTGGAGGCAGTCGTGAAGATGACCGACGACCGTACCGCGGAATGGTGCCGCGTCACTTTCGATTTTTCCCCGACCGGCACGATTTTGAATTGCCGCCTGACCAACCTTCGCATCGGGTTGTTTTGCATCCAAACTGACACCTCTATAACTGACGTTTATGCAACATCGTCTCCCTCCATCGACCCTGCGTTGATGGCAAACCTGACAGCAACCACTCGTTTCGAGTGCGAGCATATTGCGCGAAGAGACGACGAAGTTTTTGAGTTTAAGTCCTTCACCGCCGTTCTCAGCTGCTGCACGCACTATGATCCTCCACAAGGTCGCATCTCTCTCGTTGACTTGCCCGGTAGTGTGCGAGGAAGAAGAAGCACCGGGTCTCGACTTTTTGCAGATTTCAGGTATTCTATCCGCGACACCTCGTCAGCGCAACTGCCCGGACTGGCTGAGTATCTGAAAGCAGTACGAAGCTACGCACACATGTGCTCTGCAGCGACAGCCGTATCCTAGCTCCGGTTTGCAGCGGAATCTTTGCTGCCGCCCTAGTGTCTACCATGTTCCTGTACACGGAGAAAATTGTTCCCGATTGCCGCCATCCTCCCCTCTTCCCTACAACATGGCGCAAGCGTTTTGCATTTGCAAGGTTTGTCGTTTAGCGAATTCGGCCAACCGCTTCTTCTGCGGACCTCGTTCAATGAGGAAGAGTGGAGGGACGTGAGTAGAAGCCTCCGAGGCCCCCGGACGATACGACCCTTCTGACACTGGAGAGACTTCCGATGTGGGCACTTCCGGCCCAGTCCTGAGCTGTACCGCAGGATACAGGACTTGGTGAGAGCGCGTGATTAGAGCTCTCCTGCGCTGGGCAGTCCCGTACCACCGGTTGAGAAGAGGTCAACATCTCAACGGCGGGCGCTAAAGCGTGCCCTCGAGGACGTCCCCCTGATGCGGCCAGCCCTCGCATGAGGAGCCTGTACACGACTGCAGGCACCAGGAGGGTCTACAACTTGAACACGGCCACTTACAGGGAGTGGCGTGCGAGCGAGGGCGTGCAGCCATACCCGACGACGGTCCGGAGGCTTGACACCTTCGGCGGATACCTGTAGGCATGAAAGATGAGGTGCCCCACAACATCATCAACACCATCTTCGCCGAGTACACGGCGGATGGTTGGGTTCTCGAGGATCCTGCTGGCGACATCCGCAGGATGGTCAGAGCGTTGAAGAGAGCGGCGTCTCGTTTAGGAATGCCCTCCGCGGGACCGCGGGGAAGCGGGGCATCCTGCAGCCGCTCAACGGCTCGGGACGGACGAGGGCGCGTTTTCTAACCCACAGTGCCCGGACAGGTGGTTGTTGCACCCTTCTGAAAGCGGGTATGGACCCCATGCAGGTTCAAAAGATGGGTGATTGGGCATCAGGAGACATGGTGACCCACTGCGACGAGAAAGTCCTAAGGGACCCAGGGTGTGTTGAGGCGGTTCGTTTCTACAACCCGGTCTCGCTCGCCCACTTTTACACCTCTCGGGCCCGAGTGGGATGAACGGTATCTCCCTCCGCTCGTCGCGAGGAGTTTTGTTTGTTTTTTGGTTGCGGTCCCTGGCCTGCCGGGCCGACGCGGTGAAGGGATAATCCCGCTAGACATGCGAGGTGAACGGCCCCGACGGCCAGCATTCGCAAGCTGTTGCGCCCGCCAGTGCTTAGAGTGTCGGACAACTGTCGTGGTTGTTGCCGCCGCGCAAGCCGCCACCGTTGGCCACGGCTCGCACGCGCAGCCTCGCAGGGAGACTTCGCCGGTCGGCTCTGTCCCATAGCTTGGTGGGCCAGTTAAGGGGTTACGGCGTTAGAGAACTGTTTGTCTGAAGAGCGCATTAAACATACGTTAAATTAGCGGAATGAGAAGGGAACCACGGCTCCGAGTGACCCATCTCGAGGGAGGTAATTTAACTTTTCTTTTCTTTTCTCCCCTAATCCGTGACTCATGGATTTACAAAGATCTTTGCATTTTTCCACATGTTTTTCAAAATTAACTACTTCTTACTTTCGTTTAGGTTGAGGAGGACGTGCGGTGGGGAGGGTCGGGTAGTAGAAAGAGAAGGTTTGCCAACAGCAGGTGTAGTAGTAGTGGTGAAAACTCAGCAACTGGTTGTAGACCTAGCTGTCGTTTATGTGTGAACTGTTTGCTGCTAAAAAAAAAAAAAATTTCTTGCGTAAGTGGCGACTGCTTGTTGTCCTCCGCAGTTAAGGTACTCTGAATGCACTCTGGCATCGTGGCTGGTTATCTGGTCGTAGCTCCTGGTTTGCGGTGTTTAGTTTTGCACCACGGTTTGAGGTGTCGTAGGCTTGTGAATAGTGGTGTGTTCGGTGTCTGTCCGTCGCTGTGACAGTACGGGCAAATCTCCCTTTTGCCTGCTGAGCTTGCAGGCGTGGTGCTGTGGCGTGGTGGTGTGCGTCGTAGTTTCTTCTTGCAAAAACGCAGGTGGATGCTCAGGCCGTGGATGCCTTTTATTGCAGTGCCAGTTTTCGTCGTTCGTGTGTGGCAGTTCGGACATTGGAGTGCCTCCGTGTCGGGCGTGTGGCCCGGAGTAGGCTCTAGGCCACGCATTTCTTCGAGAATTTGTTGGGTTGGCGTGGCAGTGCCGCTGCTCTTGTCGGATGATGGGACGTCGGTGGTGGATTGAGAGCTGCATTGTGCGGTTTCGTTCCCCGTGCGCGTTGGGGTCTAGAGTGCGGTGTGCGGTGTTGAGTTTTGTCACTGCGTCGTCGTCGAGGTGGCAGGGAACCGGGGTTCGTGTACAGGTTCTGTTGGGTCAAACGTATAGAAGAGTACATTCGTACTCTGGTCGGTGTAGCCGCGATTGGCTGAATGCGTGACGTTGGCGTTGTCGAAGTGTGTCCATCTTGCGTCATTGTATGGGGTATCGTTTAACACGTGTACAGTGTAGTGTCCCGCATTGTCTCGTCCTGCGTGGGCAACAATTTTATTTTTTTTACAAAATTTCAAAATATTTCTTTTTCCTTTTTAAATTTTAAAAGATGTAAAAAAGAACGCATATTACAGACCGATACGAGCTGCATGGCAACCCCTGCTCAACATGCATGCGCGTGGGGGGCCCAAGGCTAAATTCAAAGCGAATTTCTTCTGGGTGTCGGTCGCAACACTTACAAACATGGCTAGCCGTAGTTAAAGTGTATAAGCATACCTACTACCCTCATACCACCCGCCTCACAGCCTCAATGGTCAACCGGAGACCCTAAAACACCGAATCTCTAAACCACAATAAACGCTAAAATAGTGACTGTGCGCTGTCCTTGTGAGTCGTGGTGTGTGGTCCTTTTTGAGGTGAATTGTGCCTGTCGTTGCCTCTCCTTAAGGTTGCAGCCCAAGGAAACCAGCTGTGAGACAAAACTCGGCGCCAGTCTCGTCAGATTGCACCAGAAAAGAACTTCACGGGTTACAAAACACCCGCCCAACACGAGGCACGCGCCCAAGAACGTGCATGGCCACCGTAGCACCCGGAATCCTTTTTAGGTTTTGGTAGACTATAACCTGTGCCAGTTTCATACGTAGGTAAGGCAGCAGACTGAACAAACCGACGACGCTTCTCAGCTTGGGTTGGTTCGACACACACGCTGCTCTCTCCACCCTGCTCGCGTTTCCGCTTCATTTCGAAACGGGCAAGTTTGTCTGCTACCTCCGATGCAGTGTCACTCCACTTCTTTGTGACTAAAGCACGTGTCAGAACATCCTGCAGACACTGCTTCTTACCCCTTCGCATATACATGCGATGGGTTTTGCCATAGAAGAGCTTTGCGGCCTCCGGCATCTCATCGAGGTTACGGTCCTCAAGATTCATCGGGCCTTCACGAGCCTCAGGCTCGTGATCGGGCTCCGGGTCCGCGACGAAATCTGTTGTTGCCACGGAGCCAGCGGATTTCGAATCAGTGAGTCGGAATCAACGGAATCGGACATTGTTTACTTGGTCCGAGATGAGAGATATGCTAATAGCTCTGTCGAGCCAACCCCACTTTTTAGGGGGTCGGGGGCGAAGCCCGGGGGCACTTTTTTAGCCTACTGTCGTCCGCGTTTTTCTAGTAGTCAACTTCCCCGCTCCGGGGTTTTCTCAACCCGTGGGTATTTGCCGCACAGTTCAGGCCTGAAGGCCCGGGTTCGAACCCGGCCGAGGACACTTTTCCGGTCGAAAATGGTTTTCGGGGGTTGTTGTCTAAAGGGGGGGGGCGAATAGTTGTACTTATTCGACAGACACCTGTATGCCAAAAAGTTTTTTTTATGGTGAATTTCCCTTATATCCCACCACTTCAAATTTTGTTCCTTATATCCCAATGGGACAACAAATTTTGTTCCCTTATATCCCAATGGGAGGGAACAAAATTTGTTGGTTGGGATATAAGGGAACAAAATTTGTTGTCCCCTTGGGATATAAGGGAACAAAATTTGGGGACGTTCGGTGCCGTTGAAACAAAAAAATTCCAAATCTGAGGCTGCGTTTACCTCCAAAATGAGGTTTCAATTTCTCAAATTTCACTGCCACTTCGGCCCTTGTGGTCATGCGGCCAGAGGAAGAGGAAGCAACCGTCGTAACAAAATTGGCAGCAGGACCAGCACCAGCAATTTCAATTCTAGTCAGCACATGTTTAGCACTGCCCTACTTCGCATCCGGTTGCGCTGCAGCTTCTTGCATGTTTGCTACGGAGTTTGCTACGGATAAATTGGCCGATTTTTTCCATCTGCATGAGCCCCGCGTGCTCGTGCACCCGTATCCTTTTTTACACTCTGCTCAACGACGCCTTTTCTTTTCGGGAGGGCAAAGAGGGAAGGGAGGGGTAATATTGCATCGTCCTGCGTAAAGTCATCTGCACCATGATCGACGGAATTCGCTCTCTAAGTACGGAGTCAAGTCTCGTCTGTATACGCGATGCGGTTTACCGAAGCCATCGAGCGCCACGGCCAGGGATGGATACGTTTACTCGCTGATCGATGCTACGGCAGTTCCGCAAACCCACTATGCAGCCTGAGTTCAGCCCCGCGCATCTACGCTCACAAGGCAACCCATGATCACTTCGGTGTGAGGGATCAGTCCTGACCGAGCCTAATGCCTGCCGGGCGCCTGCTCCGTTGCGGTGTTTGCTTTTCTGACCAATACGTTCCACGTCTGAAGGGTCCTTGCGTTGAGTTCGCGCCTTCTGTGGGTATACAGACTTGATCACGACTTTTGGAAACGAAGCTTACTCTTGAGATCCGGTGTGGAGGGCCATTTACCTGACAAAACCCACTCATGCAGCCTGAGTTCAGCCCCGCGCATCTACGCTCACAAGGCAACCCGTGATCACTTCGGTGTGAGGGATCAGTCCTGACCGAGCCGTTCTTCCCATTGAAAGAAACCAAAGACCTAGAAGACCCACCCTTCCTGTTGATCTTGCAGCACCAACCGCCAGGGCTTGGTCTGGTCAGGCAGTCCAGGCTGGTCGGACTCTGGGTCAGCCGGACTAGACTGGTCAGGCTCCAGGACTGTCTGGTCTGTCCAGGCTGTCCGGGCTCCGGGCTGGTCGGACTGACTGGTCTGGTCAGGCTGTCCAGGCTGTCTGGTTTGCCCAGGCTGGTTGGACTGTCTGGTCAGTCCGGGCTGGTCGGACTGACTGGTCTGGTCTGGCTGTCCAGGGCGTCTGGTTTGTCCAGGCTGGTCGGACTGTCTGGTCAGTCCAGGTCAGTCCAGGCTGTCTGGTCAGTCCGGGCTGGTCGGACTGACCGGTCTGGTCAGGCTGTCCAGGCTGTCCAGGCTGTCCAGGCCGTCCAGGCTGTCTGGTCTGTCCAGGCTGGTCGGACTGACTGGTCTGGCCAGGTTCTGTGGTCAACAAATTTTGTTCCCTTATATCCCAATGGGACAACAAATTTTGTTCCCTTATATCCCAACCAACAAATTTTGTTCCCTTATATCCCAATGGGATTGCCTTGCCCAAGGCAATCCCATTGGGATATAAGGGAACAAAATTTCAAGTGTTGGGAAATAAGGGAATTACACCTTTTTTTATTTGACCCCCCCAATTATTTGCCAGACAGACAACCGTGCGACGGACAACAGTCAGGTAGCACCCAAAAATTGCCCTCCCATGTTTCCAGCAGATCTGCGTCATTTCGCAATACGCGATACTGCGCGGCATCCACAACTCGATCTCCACAACTCGATCACCCTCCGCGGAGAGTCGCGATTGGTCCCTTGGATTGGCTTTGTGCTAGGCATTATGCCGGTTCATCAGCCAGGCCATCGTCAAGGGCGGGGCATGGGGGTATGGTCCCGGGATGGCGGGGGTGCCGTCTTGACAGCCAAAGAGATGGCACTGGACGAAGTCCTCGATTGCACGTTCGGCGGAGTGTATGAGATACCAGACGAGGCGGGTGAATGAGCGACGCGACGATCTGAAGACATAAAATGTGAACTTATACTCTGAAAACACAGCACGGACCGCACCCGGCCATAAAGAAACATCAAACGATCCTGATGTTTCTTTGTCCTCGAACATCAATACGATTTACAATCTGCGCAGTACCGCTTGGGTCCGAAGTGCTTGCCGCGTAAGATACGGTGAGTGCAAGTTCGCTTAGGGATCCGGGGTTTTATAGTCTCCGGTGACCGTAGCCATAAAGGTTCCTTTAAGGTATAGTATTTTTGTGTGTATATCCTTGCTGCCTATTGCCGACTATTCGACTTACTTTAGCGCGCGCTCTCATGTTTAGCATTGAGTTCTTTTAGGTACATGAACCACATGGATTAGCATGCACTGTGTCGCCGCTTAAGGTTACTTTATGACGTCGTCACCTGTCATTGCGTCGTCAAGGTCGAGTACTTGTGGCGCCAGGGGCGCTGGGCTTTCTTGCGGTTCTGGAGATTGCGTGGGGGGGCACAGGTGCGGACAGGCTTGCACGTTTTTCACTCTCGAGGGCACTGGAGTGCTTGGGGACGTCGGTCGTTTCTGGTAGCCGCTTGCTTTAAGGGCCTTCCTCTTTTTTCGTTGCACCTCTGACTCGGGTGTGGTCGCCTTCGCCTTCTTCCGCTTGCGGCCGGCGATCGGGCTCTCCTTCGGGGTGCCGAGCACCCTCTTCTTCAACGCTGGTCGTTCGCCGGTCCCTGGCGTTGGTGGCGGCCTCTTGGCCGCCCGTCCGGTCGTCGCCGTCTTCTGCTTCACCACGGCGGGCGGTGCCTGCGCCGCGCGCTTTCCCGCCGGTGTTTCTCGTTGTACGCCCACCTGGGTGGGTGAGAGGGGTCTCTTCTTCTTTTTGCTGTGTCCGGGGGTTGCCGGGGCGTTCGGTTCGTTGGGTTGGTGGTGGCCGCGGCGGCAGCACGCTGCCGGTCTCCTCTGCGCCAACGTAGGGAGCCTCCTGCATTCCTGGCAGGTTCCTCTGCCATGCGTGCGGCAGGCATGATGCCCGCTGCGGCAGCACGCCGCCGCCGTCTTGCACTCGCCGCATTTCGTCGTGCTGTGCTCCACGCACACCGCGATCGGCTGCCCATCGTCAGCGTGGTGATGGTGCCGACAGCACATCTCTACCGTGGGCACGTCCCTTCGGACGAGTGCTCGACACGCCTCACACTTCCCCTTGTGGTGGGTCGCGCAGGTGACGAGCGCTTTCTCTACTCCGACACCCGGCATATGCACGGGGTCGGGGTGCAGCTGTGGTGGGGCAGGCAGGGCCCACCTCGCCGCTCTCTCGGCCGTCCAGTCCGGGTACGTCGGGAACTGCGTCCCTACATCGCTTCCCTTCACCTGCTCTTCGAGGATCGTCCCCGTGTGTGCCTCGCGAAAGCGGGGCCTGGGCCGCACCCCCGATATCCCCGTGATGCCCATGAACGACAGCGACGTCGTCGGGCATACTCTCTCGCCTCGCTCGCAACTCCCCAGCCCTTGCTGTGTCGCCAGCTTGTCCAACGCGCTGATCATGCAGCGCAGGACGTTTCCTCGCTCCCTCACCCCCTTCGGTGCATTCTCGTGCAGCGGTATGCTGAGGCCTGAAAAGAGTTCAAAGTCGATGGCAAGCTCTAGCATTGACGCCTGCCCGTTCTCGGTCCACTCCATGTCTGACAGCCACGCTACCAACGCATAAAACGTCGGTAGCCCCCAGGCCTTGTTCCGCTCCCACGCCCATGCCGGGGCAATCCGCGCAAAGGGGTGGTCGAGCTTCTCGGCAGGCATCGCATCCGCTCTCGACCAGGGGGTCGTGGGGTTCCTGGCTACCCAGCCTCGTGCTTCGAGCCCTGCCCGCTCCGCAAGGATTTCAGCCATCATCTCCTGGAGCCGCCTCGAGAAGTGGGCATTCTCGGGTACTACCACTCCGTGTTCCAGCGTGCATCTGGGCCAGTCGGCGCGGTTGGCCGCCATCAGCTCGGCATGTGCCTCTCGTCGCCGTATGTGCGAGTACGCTCCGCAGTCCCAGAATACGTGTTTCTCGTCCTCGGTGTCGCCGCTTCCACAGTGCTTGCAGCTGGGCGCCTGCGGCTCAGCTCCGGCCTGTCTCATCCGCGACGTGAACTCAGCCGTGTTCACTCCTCCCGCCAACGCTACACGTATAAGCCTCGCGGTGTGCGCGGGACATTCACGCATCCTCCAGAAGGAGTTCGTCCGCTCCAAGTCGGCTCTCTGTACACCCTCAAATCCCGGCCGCCTCGCTACCAGACGGGACCACGTCTTCGCCCTCAAATCCGCCCTCACTTCATGCCCCCTCTTCGAGGGTGTCGAGGCTATCGGGTCAAATATTGCACCATTCCTCAGCGTGCGAGACAGGGGCCCTGGTCCCCATACGTGTCCACACTCCTCCATGCTCTTCATCGCCAGTCCAACTGGCCCCAGGGGTAGGTCCTCCTCGGCGTACCTTCCCCGGATGCTCTCCATCAGAGGCAGAAGTCGTGGCAACCTCTCGCACGCCGCGTAGAACGCCGTCGTCACCCTATATGCTAGGCATGTACTGGGGTCCGTCAGGTGGCCCTTCTCCTGAAAATTTAGGACCATCTCCCTCGCGCGCTTTGGGTTGGACCCACCCCAGATCAGTCCCATCACCGACGTCGTCAGCCGTTTCATTGCCACCTTCGACACCGGCGCGAAAGAGCAGCCTGACAGCGCCGCCGGCAGCACATTCGACTGTACAATCCGGACCCGCTTCTCGTACCGGAACGGCGCATGGCGGAGGCCTTCCGCCAGGGCAGCCGCCTTCTCCACCCTCTCCGAGTCGGACCTTTCTGTCCTATTCTTCGCCGTCGAGACTAGGGCCCCCAGGCACGTGACAGATTTGCCAAACCGCAGCAGCGCATCCACGCTGCGGAGTCTGAGCGTCGACTGATGCCTACGTCTCGTCGAGAAGGCGACCGTTTTCTGGAGGTTCAGCTCCATTCCGGTGAGCGTGCAGAACTCGTCTACCACGTCCACCCCCTTTTGCAGGGCGGCCTCCGACAGCCGCGATAGCAGCGTGGCATCGTCCGCGTACGACTTTGGGCTCACCCCCTCCGCTTCTTTCTTGACCGCCTTCATCACTACCGACAGCAGGGCATTGATGAGGATGACGGATACAGGGCACCCTTGAAGGATACCATTGGTCACACTAAACTCCCTGCCCACCCCTAGAGGCAGCTTGAAGCGTCTCGCGAGCAGTCTGTAGATCGCCCTCAGCGGCTTGAGAACCCGATTGTGCAACCCTAAGTCCCCGGCCAGGCGCAGCACTATCTCTCGCGGGACCATGTCGAAACATTTCCGGAAGTCCAGCGCCACCCCGTAGAGCGGCTCTCCATCTAGCAAGGCGTCCTCCATCTCGAGCCCTATCTCCATCAGGACGTCCTCGATACGGTGACCCGGTCGAAAGCCCTTCTGTCCTTCTTCGATCCACTTCTCCTGCCACAGGACTATGTCCGCAAGCCTGCGGCACGCCCATAGGCGGTACACAGCGGACGTGACGGTTATTGGCCTCGTGTGCAGCGGGTCTTGGCTCTCATCCTTCGGCACCATCGACACCAGGGCAGTTGTCATGCTCGCCGGCCAAACCCCAGTCACTTCGACCAGGTTCATGACATCCGCTAGCGCATTCAGCAGGGGAAGCGGCAACTCCCGCAGTTCAGCCATGCGCCAGCCATCCACGCCTGACGCGCTTTTCTTCGGCTTCTTCCTTAGCAGAGTCCGCAGCTCCTCCCCCGTGATCGTCCCGGGTTCCATCAAGTGTGTGTCGATGTGCTCCTGGAACCGATCCCGAAACGGTCCGTACTCCGGCTCTGGCCGGTCCTTGTATTTACGCAGGATAGCGTCCCACGCAGTGTGCAACACCTCGTCCATCTCGTCCACATTTGCAGTCATCTTCGCTCCGGTGCGCAACACACCCGACGGCTCAGCGCGACCGGCGCAGACGGTCGCTAGACATCGTCTGCTCGCGTCCGCCCTCTCGTTCAGCTTGTCTCGGTACTTCGTAAACCTGGCCGCAGATCCTTCTCTTCCGAGCCTACTCGTCTCCTCCCGCAACGCTGTGAGCAGCTGTTTCGCCTTCTCATGATCCGGAAACCCCCCTGCGCCTTGGTCGCCCTCCATGCACGCTTGTGCCAGCCGCTTGCAGTTCTGCCAGCAGAGGGATACCTCATGTGGAACAGCTTCCGGCCCGCGACGTTGCGCGAGGTAGCTGCAGATGCGTTCCATCCGGTGGATGGCCTTTCTGAGCCGTAGTTGCCTGCTGTTTGCTGCCCCCGACCCGTCGGTCGCAGTGCCCGCCGTGACACAGACCCTCCTCGGCAATGTCTTCATCCCCCGGCCGGAACCCCTTCCTCTCTCTTCCACAGGGACTGCGAACGCATCCTGCAAATACTGCTCACTGACTCGTGACCACTCGAGCCAGGCCTCTTCCACCCGCTGCGCTGCCAACCGTTCCGCGAATTCGGAGTTGGCCAGTCTCTGTACGGCTTCCCTGTCGGCTTCTGCGTCCGAGAGGTCCCACTTGGATCCCCCCTCTGTCGGGATTTCCCGCGGCACCTTAAATCGCCACACGCTTTGGCGCAGCGCTGCAATATCCAGGGTCACTGTCACGAGCCGGTGTCCCGGTACGTTCACCGCGGTGGTGACGCATTGACGGAAGGCACACGCCGCTATGCGGTTGAGGAGTATGCGGTCGATCCTCGTGCCTGACGTCCGGGCGCTGGTAAAGGTCGGTGGCGGTGGCGTGTTTCCGGTGCGCGCATGGTGCAGTTCCGCTGCGTCGGACCATCCGTTCCTAAGTGCCTTCCGCAGAACAGGGGACCGATCTTCTTCTGTGTTGAGGTCTCCCATCACCAGTATGGGGACGTCGCCGAGGCTGTCCGCCGCCGCAAAGAGGACCTTCTCCAGCATGTCCTCACGTTCCTCGTTCTCCGCCCTCCCGTTTCCTGATGGGCAGTAGACATTGAACACGTGCACGAAGGTGCTGCCGGTCCCTGTTGCGACTACAGTATGGCTCACCCGGTCCGGGGACCGTACCGCCACGTGCGAGAGCGCTGCCATCGTGTCGTACGCCGGTATCGGCCTCTGTACTAGGGTGGAGAGTCCCCCGTTCGCAGCGTTCGTCGTCGAGCGACTACCGGAGCTTCTACAGAGTCTCCCGGGAGGTGGCGGACCCCAGTGGCAGCACCAATTCCGCAGGTATTCCTCCGCCTGTGCCCGTTTGCATCGAAGGAGTGTGACCTCCTGGCAGCAGAGAAGATCGGCTTCCACCGCGTTAACCGCTAGGATGTACTGCAGCATGCTAGTCACGTTGAGCGTCGCGAACTTCATCTCCGTGCGGCCGGGACCAGGGTTCTGTTCGACGTCCCCAGCTGTTAACAGCCGCTCTCGTGCAGATCCCCTGATTGACTCTTCTGTTCTTTTACTCTGACATAAGTGCGTGGAGATGGGCTGTTGGTGGGGGGGAGGGGTGGGTGTCGGTGGGGGGGGTGGGGGGGGCATTGTGGGTGGATCCAGCGTACCTTGTTCTTCTCTGGTGGGGGAGGAGCAGGGGGCCCTTCCCTCGTGCACAGCTCTGTAGGTGAGCGAGACCCTGTCGTGTGCGACATCACCGGGACGGATCCCGTGTGTCCACAGGTTCCTGGCCTCGCCCTCCATGTGGCACAGAGTGCCGGCTGGCAGCGGGGTTCTCACTCTTTGGGTCCCCCTCTCCCACTCCATGACCGTGTCACTCAGTAGCGAAACAGTCGCAACCTTTGGTCCAAGTTCTTGCTGGTCTTTATGGGGGCTTATCCCCACTCCCTTCCGGTACCAGTTGGCCAGCAACTGGTCCGGTTCCCACCCCAGACGGTCACGTATGACATCCGCCGCTTCTCTCAGGGGCCCCTCGGGGATCCCCCGCTCCAGTTTGACCGGGGGTCCGCCCTGTCGATAGGCATGCCCCCACTGCTGGGTTTCCCTGCCATGCCCTCCCCCCAGCCTTCTCCAGGGGGCTTCCGGTCTGAGCTCGGGGGCCCGGCTCAGCCTCTCCAGGAGGTCCCGAGGGATCGTCTGGAAGCTGAGCCCGGGAATGGGTCCCTCCACCCTGCTGCGGGGGGGCTTGCTCCCGGGTCTTTGCCCCTCGCCGTAAGTCGGCCGTGGATGCTGGTCCTTGTGGGGGGTTTGTTTGTGCGCATTGTCGGGCCCTCGGGGTAAAACTCCCGGACGAATGAGGCCTGGCGCGTCGAGAGAAGGGGAGAAAGAAGAAGAAGAGGGTCTGCCGCCCCCTTCGCTCGTTGCTGCGTGATCGAACTGCCTAGTAGCGTTGCTAGGACTCGGCAGCCCGAACGAGGGCTTCGGTCCTCCGGTGGCCCGGGGATCCTGACGCAGTCAGCCACTGCCAGCCTTCTCCCTGGTGCGGTAGCACTCGTGGCATACCCTAGCACCACACGCGCACTTCCTCTGCAGCGTGTTCTTCCCCTTCCCTCCGTTGCAGCGGCTGCACTTCCAGGCGAGCTTCGTCTTCTCCACGTCATCACCCCAGTGGTGCACGTGCGCATCGACCTGCATCTCGCCTTCCGCACTTCCCGCGGCCTCACCTTCCATCTCGCCCGCCTTCCGCTTCGCGTTCGGCGCCACGTCCTCCTGCCGAGCCGCCGGTGGGGCCTCCTGTTCCGCCTGGGGCAGCCGCGCGTTGGGGATGCGGCCCTTCCAATGCTTTGTGCCGCTAGGTACGTCGCCGCCCCTCACCTTCCGGATGTAGAGCGGCGTTCCGTTCGCCCTCTTCACCACCTCGGCCGGCGGGTCCGTGCTGGCGTTGACCACCAGGTTGGTGCGCCTCCCTGTCACAAAGCACTTCGTGACCCGGCAGTCCCACTGCACCGCACGCAGTGCGGCGAGCATCTCCTCCTGATGTTCACTCACCTCGCTCTCCACCAGGAACCTCGCCTCGGGGGGTCCCTGGCGCTCCGGCGCTGCCAAGGAGCCGGCCCTGTCGATGAGCGTCCTGCGGGCCGCCGGGTTGCTGGCCGAGTAGCGCACCCCGTACCGCGTCCTCGCCGCTGCCACCCCGAGCGCGTCGGCGTGTCCGGCGATCTCCATCGCCTGCTCCAGCTTGGCATCCTCCGCCAGCCACACGACGGGGTGCAACTCGTTGCCATTGACGAAGGATGGTGCGGCCCAGTACACGCCCCCCTTGCCGCTGGAGCGCAGCAGAGTCGGCGCCTCGCGCGTCGTGACCCGCACTGACACCGTGTGCCGCGTCGTCGTGCAACGGTGGTTGAACCGATGCCTCCTCTCGATGGTGACCCCCGCGGCCGTCGCTGCTCTTCGACACAGCACGTCTGCTGCTCCTGCTCCCGTCGCGGCACTCTTCAGCGAGGTGCGTGTCTTCTCGTCGACGTCCTTGTACATAATTGTACACCACATGACCGTGGTCGCATCCCCCACCTCGACCTCCTTCGCGACCGGTACACGCTCGACGTCGGCCCCACCCCACTGCGTCACGTAACACGATGCCTCCGTGCCGTTGTCGAATCTGACGATCCGCTCCCGACTCTCGTCCGTCAGCCTGCCCGGCGTCACCAACGCGACCCTCAGGTCCTTCGCCTCCATCTCCAACAGCTCTCGGTACCCCGCACCAAGCTGCTCCCCCGTCTCCTTTCTACCGGCGTAGACAACCCCCTGCCGGATGTCTTCCGCCTTCCCCGCCTCGACCACCTCGACATGCCAGTCGCACGTCCTCAGCCTCTTTCCGCGGCCGACTCCCGGCGCCTTCACGTATCCGCCCTTCGCCTGCGGACTTCTCGTCACCACGTTCGCCCATGTCACTCCGGGCCGCTGCGTTGCGTCCTCCCGGTCAGTCTGCGCGTCGCGGGCGTCGTCGGCCCTCGTCTCCTTCGCCGCCGTCGTCGCCGCCGTCTGCATCGCGGCCTGCTTCCGCCCTGCCTTCGCGGGCTGCGTCTGCCCTGCCTTCACGGGCTGCCCCGCCGCCTTCTCCGCAAGAACGAGCAGGATCTTGACGATCCCGTACGCGGCGCTGATGTCCGCCTCGCTCACCGCCTTCTCCGCAAGGTGCTGCGCCCTCGCGATGAACCGTTGGAGCTCCTCCATCCCGTGGGGAGGCTGGCCTTCTGTCTTCTCTGATTCTCTCTGTTCTCTCTCTCTCTCTTTTTTTTTTTTTTTTTTTTTTCCCGTTGCTTTCACCGGAGGGGTCCGGTACCGTTTGTTCCCTAACAAGCCCGAGGGAGCTTGCCGGCGACCACGGTAAGCCACCAATAAAGTACAGTTTAGCAGTGTGAACTTGAAATGCAGGTACCACAGGGGTAAGCTTGCATTTGTCATAGGCTAGGGTTATTTGAATACGTCGTCCGAGGACGATCTCAAAGCGGACGAGGACGGTGATAATAGGCTGGTGATATCCAGCTCCATCCTTCGTTTGTTGCGCTTTCGCGCCGGCTGTCCTGCCGAAGCAGTCGCTCGAGGGGGCGATCCTGACATGGATGAGGATGAAGTCGAGGTGGCAGGGCTGGTGATATCCAGCTCCATTCTCGAAATGTTGCGCTTTCGCGCCGCGTGCTTTTTTCCGGGTTTTCCCGCCGGGTCATTCGGTGGTGTCGGGAGTCGGGCTCTTTTCTGCCCCTTTCTTGGTGGTGTCGCTCGGGCCGGCTCGGTCGGAGCGTGCTTTTTCGCCATCTTGGCCGCCTTTGGGGACGCTTGACGCGTCCTCTTCATGCGCGGTGGTGTCGTCGGCTTCTGTCGGCCCTTCTTCCGCGGCGTTGTTGGCTTCGGCTTAGCGGGGGCTGGCTTCGGGGGCGCTGGCACGTGGTGGCCCTTTTTGCAGCAGGCTGACGGCCGCCGTTCCGCTAGCGTCGGTAAGCCGCGGCAGTCGTCACACGGACCGCGGGCGTGTTCGCGGCAGTCATGGTGGCCGGCCTTGCAGCACGCTGTTGGCGTGTTGCACTCCACGCATCTCGTCATGCGGTGCCGGTCGCAGACGGCCGGAGGTAAGCCGTCGTTGTCGGCGTGGTGGTGTCGGCAACATGCCTCCACCGTAGGGCCGTGGTGGTGTCCGAGTGCGCGACAGACTGCGCACTTCCCTTTGTGATGGGTAGCGCACTTGGGGGCATTCTTCGTCGCCTCCGGCACTGCGTGTGGGAGGTGCAGGGGATCCGGGTTGGCCAGTGGCGCTCTGGGGATTACCCATCGCCGCGCTCTGTCCGTCCGCTCGGGCGGGTACGCCGGCGCTGTGCCGTAGCCGGTTTTCACCTGCTGCATGATGGTCGGCCCGGTTTCGGGCATGCGGTGGCGGGGCCGGGGCTGGAAGCCGGGTACGCTGCTCAGGCCTATGAACGACAAGGCTGTAGTTTTCGACTTGAAGTCGCCAGGGAGGCACTTGCCGAGTTGTTGTTGCACGGCCAGCTTGTTGATTGCGCTCAACATGCAGCGCATCCCGTTGGCCTTCTCCCGATGCGTCTTGGCCGCCTTGCTAGGTGCCTTGATGTCGAGGCCCGAGAACAGCTCGAAGTCGATAGCTGCCTCTACCGCTGCCATGTCGCCATCCGATGACCATTCGAGGCCCGAGAGCCAGTCGATCGCTGCCAGGAATGTCCCTTCGTCCCAGTAGCGTAGCCACGCCCAGGCCGGGGCGATGCGCCGGAACGGGAACTCGCGTTTCGCCGTTGGCATCTGCGCGCAGCGCTCCCAGGGGGTCGCCGCCTTACGTTCTAGCCATCTAACGCTGATCCGGCGCGCCCGCTCCGCCAGGATCTCTGCCATCAGCGCTTGTACCGGCCCGGCAAATTCCCGTGTCGCCGGCGTCACGATTCCGTGCTCCCGCAGGCAGCTCGGCCAGAGCCTCCTGTCGGACTGTGCGATCCCCGCGTACTCGGGCTTCGTGCGTATGTTCTCGAAGGCCGTGCAATCCCAGTAGACGTGGTGCTCGTCTTCCAATGCTCCCGAGTCACACAACGTACAGGCGGGGCTTCCGCCTTGGCGAAATCTCGACGTGTATTCGGCGGTGTTCACGCCACCTGCGAGGGCAACCCTGATCAGCAGCGCGTTCTGGGGCGGACAGTGGCGCGTTGTCCATAGAGCGTTGGTGGACTCGATCGCGATGTTGGTGATGCCGGAGAAGCTTGGCCGTCGTGTTTCCAACCGCTTCCACAGTCGGTTCCGCAGGTTGTCGCGGATGATGTGATTTCGCGAGGAGGCGGACATTGCCAGGGGTCGGAGTGCAGCTCCGTCCAGGTTGACGGACGACGGC
>JAPJBO010001481.1:0-42819 GCA_030068145.1 Diplonema papillatum | reverse complement strand
ATCAGCAGCAACGTCTGCTCTCTTTTGTCGGAAGCGTCGGCACCCGAGCTGGAGTTCGAAGCGAAGAAGAACGAGTGGCAGGCGGTGGAGACGGAGCAGACTTCCCTCATCCTCTCCGCCTTGAACCCGGAGGCGGAGCCACGTGGCTGGCAGCAGCCCGCAAGCTGCCGTACTCCTCAGAGACGTCCAGAGAGCAGCGTCAATGAGCTGGTTCGAGGTGCCATTTCGACAACAATTACTAATAGACCGCGGGGGACAACTCATGAGGGAGAAAAGGAAGTGCGCGGAATCATTCCGGTGGGTTTTCGGGCTCGTCAGACTCTGGACGTGCGGAGGCAAACAGTGCAATCAGGTCCATCCCTATCCCCTGCAGCTGCATTTAGATTCGTCTGGTGCTGGATTCGGATGTCTCTGACAGTCTATCAGTAAAGAATGGACCGGCTTAGTTACCTGGCTCGTGCCAACCCCTTGCTCCTTGTTGGCCAGCCGAGAAGGGCGTCGCATCGACACTGCTCTGTGCTGTGCTGGCTTTGCTTCCCCCTTTTTCTTGTACTGCTCAGAGTCGCCCGCTGTCGCTATCGGCATGGGTCACTCGGCGTAAGCGCATAGATTCGCGTTTCACGTCTCGAGCATTTGTTCCGCTACATGTAGACCTTCCGTTCCGCCCGTCGGAAAACACATTTGCGCCTCGAGAACCTGCATGTTTGCTGTCGCGGCTCACGCAGGGGACTACCTCTTTTTTTGTATAAGCACCTGCTTTGTAGTTGTAATGTGCTGTAGCCCACACGAAACACAGGTAAATCTGGGTTTAGTGTTGTGGAGCGTAGCCTGACAATGGAAGCGACGAGCTTCAAGCACTGACCTACGCCCTAAGATGGCCCCTGA
This sequence comes from Diplonema papillatum, assembly GCA_030068145.1. Lineage (NCBI taxonomy): Eukaryota > Euglenozoa > Diplonemea > Diplonemida > Diplonemidae > Diplonema > Diplonema papillatum. The sequence continues at coordinate 41,934 of JAPJBO010001481.1, read as the reverse complement.
GGAGAGAGTGGGGCCTAGGTGCAGTAACGGCAGCGCTACACTTGGGCAGCAGGGCAGGACTTGCAGTGTCAGCACCTACATGGTGGCTGGCACTGCACGCAGAACCCGCAAGGGAGCCCTGAAACTGCGTTTTCGATGATGTGCCTGCTCAAAACGGGGCTTCATTGACGAACCAGACCTAATAAACTGAAATCGTGAGCAAATGGTAGGTGTGCACCAACAGCTTCGTACGTTTTTCGCCGTGATTGTCAACCTTTTCGCAGGAACGTTCTCACCTCAAATTCTAATCTCCTACCGACCTTTTGAACTATTTGAAGAATATGGACGCAAAGAAGTTGATCTTGGAAGCATGCGAGAATGGAAACCTTAACGACATCCGGAGAGCTATCTCCATCGACCGTAACTGTGTCAACACGGCTCGCACCTCTTGTATGCACTCTCTTCTGACATGAATTTGTTGTACGACTCATAATCAGTGCTGCAGTACTAATGGAACTCTTGTAGCTCTTGCAATCGGTTCCTCTACACTACGCATCATGGTCTCTGCAGGATTGATTCGTTCCCATCTTCGAACATCCACACCCCATCCTCCCCGCACTCCCTCCGAATCAGATCGGAAGAATCTCCGAACGTAATACCCCGTCGGTATCCAGCCGGAGACCCAACCTTGTATCCCAAGGTCCTGCCAACCCGCCGGGATCCCTCCCCACGCCTCCTTTTAGAATACCGAAGACGGAAAGCACTTTTACAGATTGTTGCTCAGCATCACTTTTCGACGGTGTTGCAACCTGGGGTGACGGTGGCAATCGAGCTCGAGCCCTTTGCGCTCGAGACTGTAGATTTGCCACCCCCGCATCTCAGAACGAAGTACCCATGACGACCCGACCCAGGGGCTTCAAAAGCGAGTTTGCTCAGTACCAATTTGTCCTCTTGCCGTAGTAGTAGCCCTGGAGGATCTAGTCGAGGTGGGCGCGGCCGCAGTGTCGGGGCCGTCGTTCGCTCGGTCTTCTTCAGCACAGCTGTGCCCGGAACTGTTCGCAGGACCGGCTGCCCAGAGGTGATGCGGCGTGAACAGCTGCGTCGTCCTGGGTTGAGGTGAAGACCTACGCACATCGCCGCTTGCTCTCTTTCCATCAAAGTCTTCCAACTCAGCGTGGCATGTCTGATCCTATGAAGGAACCCCCGACCCCCCCTTGAAAGAGAATGTTGCAAGCCTGTCTTGCCAGGTCGGGGAACACGAATGCCTTGGGCCATTCAACGCCTTCTCGTAGCTTCCATATGTGGTTGCTGCCTCTCTCTCTTCTTGCCTTGCACATTCAACGCCTCCACGTAGCTTCCACATGTGGCTTACCAGGAGGAAGGCTTCGCTGCCCCGATTCCCAAGTCCGCGGCATCCGCGAATCTTGTTGTTACACGGGCAGCCTCCTTGAGTCGCTCTTTGTCACAGGTCACAGCTTGGGTGTCGTTCTTCCTCGAGCACCCTCTCTACTGCTCGGATCCTGACTGCAACAAGCCCTTCGCTGTACCCCTGCCTGGGGCAGTTGTTTCCCGGCCTCGCGCCATTGTTCGGTCTCCCGTCTCTTTCCGTAGCAGCGCAAGAATTCCGCCCAGGTGTACCTTTCCTGCTCTCGTACTGAGCCGACCTCTGCAGGATCACGTCTCTTTTTGCGGTGCCGCTGCTTGAACCCACGTTGGTTGGGTCGGCGATTGGCCGGGCTGAGGACACCTTGATGTGCATCCCGGCGCCGGGTAACACCGAAGACCCATGCAGGCGGCACTGTGCCCCTCATCACTGCGATGGCGGCGTATCCCGGGCTGCTGCGTGCGAGCCGACTGGTGAGTGGCAGGTGCCTCACCTACCGCGACTGGGACACGCTCGTGGAGCTCCCGCAGGAGCTGCTCGCGGAGCTGGAAGCGGGTGATCGCTGGCTGGGGGACGCTTCCCCCCGCAGAGTCAGGCGCCCAGCGCGGCAGGTGCACGTCTGGACGGACGCATCCGACCAGGGTGGTGGGGTGGTCGTCCTGGACCCGACGCGACGGACCGTCCTCGCTCGCTAGAGCTGGAGATGGAAGGATCGGCTGGCGAGGCTGGCTCCGCCGACGCCGATTCGGCGGCGCGAGCTGGTGACGGCGATTCTTGGCGTCCTGCTGGCCCGACACGTCACGACTGGGTGGGTGACGCTGGATGTCTTCCACGACAACAGCACGGCCGAGAGCCGCCACCGAAAGCTTGCGTCCCCGCACCCAGCGGAAAACCGCCTCATCGTTGAGATGCAGGAGCGCCTGCGCGATGCGGACGTGCTCACCCATGTGGTTCCGGGCGAGAACATGGTCGCCGACCTGGACACCAGAGACTGAGAGATTGAAGGGGGGGGAGGGGGGCGCAGTGTCTTTGAATAATGCCTCCTGTTTCCTAGGCACACGGAAGAGGGCCTCGTGCTGACCCCAGCGAATGAAAGGGCTCCTTTTCCACGGCAGGATTTATCCAGCAAGGTGGCCGGTGCTTCTCACTGGCCCCGACGCACGCCAGCGTCCTCCTCCAAACCCTCGCTGTCTCTATTTATGTCTCTCTTTCTCTTTTCTTCCCGCCCACCCTGCCCCAGAAAAGATGATTGGGTGGGTCGCGTTTCTGCGGACCTCGTTTAATGAGGAAGAGTGGAGGGAATTCTCCGCCGGCTACTCACTCAGGCATGGACACATGCTTCTGTCTTTCCAGCTCAGGACAAAGGGGAAAAGGGGAGAAATCACTTCCGTTGGGGTAACTCCCCCCGAGATAGCCACGGATGATGAGAGAACCGGCTAGCCCAGGAGGTCACGGGGGACGGAGGGTGGGAACCCAGCGCACCCGGATCTCGCCACTAATGCAGCGGACACGAACTCAATGATCCCTCGCACGAGTGGGACGAATGCCGCACGGCAAGATGTGCAAAGGGGTGGGAGGGAGGGAAAAGAAATTCCTACCCGGCCGACCGATGTATTCCTGGAGAGCGTTCGTTTGCCTTTGTGGAATTCCCACGATGGATCGCAAGAATTCTCCGCCGGCTACTCACTCAGGCATGGGCACATGCTTCTGTCTTTCCAGCTCAGGACAAAGGGGAAAAGGGGCCTAAAAACAATTTTGGAAATTTCCTTAGAGGTACCAAAATTTGGCTGGAGTTTTATGTCAGCTAAATCCGACCAAAGCCTTCGTTGGCTTCGCAATCGACACAAATGGGAATTTAATGCCAGCTAATTTCGTGCAAAGCGCCGGCAGAGAACGAAACCCACCAAACAGGATACGAATTTTCTTGTCTGTGGGGTTTCGGGCTCTGTCGCTTTCCGGGACTGGCGACACTACCTAGGGTCGAATATGCTTTCCCACGCTGACGGCCCTTTCTCTTTCGTCCTTTTCCAATTCTCTTCAAGCTAACGACCCCCGCCCTTCTCTCTTTTCCTTTGTGTTCAGGCTGCCGGGTTGACTTAGTGGTCTTAGGGCCTGCCCCGGTTGCTGCGCGTGGTTTCTGATAGACTTAGTGGTTCTTCGCGGCCTGCTATCGGTTACCCCGCCTTCTTTTTTCAAGCTTCCGGGTATGACTTAGTGGTCTTCGGGCCTGCCCCGGTTGCTGCGCGTGGTTTCTGATAGACTTAGTGGTTCTTCGCGGCCTGCTATCGGTTACCCCGCCTTCTTTTTTCGAGCTGCCGGGTTTGACTTAGTGGTCTTCGGGCCTGCCCCGGTTGCTGCGCGTGGTTTCTGATAGACTTAGTGGTTCTTCGCGGCCTGCTATCGGTTACCCCGCCTTCTTTTTTTTTCAAGCTTCCGGGTATGACTTAGTGGTCTTCGGGCCTGCCCCGGTTGCTGTGCGCGATTGCTGATAGACTTAGTGGTTCTGCGCGGCCTGCTATCAGTTACTCCGCCTTCTTTTTTCAAGCTTCTGGGTATGACTTAGTGGTCTTCGGGCCTGCCCCGGTTGCTGCGCGTGGTTTCTGATAGACTTAGTGGTTCTTCGCGGCCTGCTATCGGTTACCCCGCCTTCTTTTTTCGAGCTGCCGGGTTTGACTTAGTGGTCTTCGGGCCTGCCCCGGTTGCTGCGCTGATTTCTGATAGACTTAGTGGTTCTGCGCGGCCTGCTATCAGTTACTCCGCCTTCTTTTTTCGAGCTTCTGGGTATGACTTAGTGGTCTTCGGGCCTGCCCCGGTCGCTGCGCGTGGTTTCTGATAGACTTAGTGGTTCTGCGCGGCCTGCTATCAGTTACTCCGCCTTCTTTTTTCAAGCTTCTGGGTATGACTTAGTGGTCTTCGGGCCTGCCCCGGTCGCTGTGCGCGATTGCTGATAGACTTAGTGGTTCTGCGCGGCCTGCTATCAGTTACCCCGCCTTCTTTTTTTTTTTTTTTTTGTTCCCCCCGTTTCACGTTTCCCCTTCAAGCTTCCGGGTTGGGCGTTGGTAGTGGTGTCGGGCCTGCCCCGGCTGCCGCGCGTGTCTTCTGCTAGACTCAGTGCTCGGCTGGCCTGCTATCAGTAGCCCCTTTCTCTCGGGCTCCGGGCTCGACATAGTGCTCGCGCCGCCCGGTTGTAGCACGCATCCCGGAGTAGCCTCCGGCAAGAAGTCGGATGTCCGCGAGGGGGACGAAGTGGCCGCGTCCGGCCTGTTCCAACCCCTTGTCAGGAAAGAAAGAATCAAGGGAAGAAACGATCATGGAGCTGAATCTTGCGCCGTTCTGGGGTGGCAGGGAAGCCGCGCTCCGCGGGCCAGGTATGGGTCCGATCTTTGAGGAGCTGGAAGCGCTTGAATGGTTCCACCGAGAAGACGCGGAGATTCATTACAATGCGATCAAGAGGGAAGCGGACCGAAGGTGGGGGGCTGCCGGCGATAGGGAGCTGTTTAAGAGGCGCCGCATTCTACACGTGGTCGTATACGAGGCCTGGACCACCGGGATGCATGACGAGACCCCGGAGACGTTCGTCGCGGTGGTCGATAAGTTTCTGGCGAGTGGCCACAGCTCCCTGTTGGAGTTGGCGGTGGTCGAAGGCAAGGAGAACATGCCGACGACGATCCCGGTCCGCTTCCGGACGGCGGCGAAGAAGTGGTACGGGTGCTACGCCGCCCGGGAGAGGAGGGAGGCTGCCAGGGAGGAAGACAAGAGGCGATCGCGGAGGCCGGGCGAGGCAAGGGACGAGCTGGTGGTGCAGGAACGGCTGCACGAGTTTGGACTGACCAGCCTCCCGGCGGTCCTTGTTCCGGTGCGCGCCACCCTCAACGCCTACCAGGCGGTAGTCGAAGCGAACCCGGCTCTGGCTCTGCCCTACGTGGATGTGAGCAAGGCACCCTACACCCCCAAGAAGTCCGACTGGAGGGTGTGCGGGAGCCTCGACGCGGTGCAGAGGGTGCTTGTGCTTCAGAGGTACATGGTTGTAGCCAGTCTCACCGGGTGCTTCGGGAGCCGACCGTGGCCAGTGATTCTGGGATACCCCGCAGTGGTAGCAGGTATAGCGGCTAAGCTGGGCGATGAGATGGCGGCCGAGTACGACGACAAGCTCCGCATGCTGATCGCCGAGGAGCCGAAGGCCGCGGAAGATACTGTGTTTCTCGAGGCAGCCAAGGCGAAGATGTTGGACGTCTACCCCGGGGTCCTGAACGAGCTATACTGGAAGGGTATCAGCGAGGCCAGGACTACTGGGGTCGCGCACCACAGGGAGCCGACCCAGAAGGAGCGCGGGGAGGTCTCCGCCCGGGCCGCCCCCCCTCCACGGCCCCCCGGAAACCATCAGCTGACTCAAGCTCAGCAAAGGCCCCGGCGGTCCGGGGGCCGCACGCGTCAGCATGAGGACGAAGGGCACGCAAAGAGGAGCAAGCCCAACGGCTGACTCGCCGACCGTGCTCTGCCCCATTTTTGAGTTCATCACACCAGCAACGCGGGAGGGGCTCGACCTCATCCGCGCATCAGCGCCCTCTCCAACTTGTCACTCACTCTCCCTCTCAACTGTCCGGACGCTGCGTTGCTGCAGCGTCAATTTCTTCGGCTCCGGGCCGGCCCGGGGACGGGCTCCAGCTCCAGGACGTGCTGAGAAGGTATGACTTCGCCGAGCGCGCTTTCGATGCCATGCCGGTGGCGAAGGGTATGACCCAGATCGACGACGAAATGACCGCGGCGATAGAATACAGCGCAACGACACCGGTTCGGGAAGCCCAGCGCATGCGCGGGGAATTCTTGACCCGCTGGAGAAAGAGGTCCTCACAACTTTCGCCGCGTGGGGCTGGTCCGTGCCACGTGGACCTCCTGGACGAGATGCTTCGGGATCTGGGTATCCGGGGCGCCGACGCTCTGCTGCACCACCTCAGGACGGGATGCCCGATGTCGGGGGTAGTGGGGTACGAGGAGATTTACTCGCCTGGCCCGCCAGGTGAACCCGAGATCACCGAAGAAGAGCTGCTGCGCCGCCAACCCGACGTCCTGGCAAGGTCTACGCAGGCCATACGTGCTGAATCCCCGGCGAACAAGGAGGCTATCTGGAGCTCGGTCCGAAAGGAGCTGGAGGCGGGTTTCGTGGTCGAGCTCCGGAATCCACCGGCGAACGCGGTCTACCTGAGGAGGTTCATGGTCCGCCAGGTGAAGTCCGATGAGCCCGTTCCCCGAGTCAAGGAGCGCGCCTGCGACGACGGGCGGATGGCCCTAATAAACAAGGCCGTCCGGATGGCGACGCCGGTGAAGCTGGACACGGCGGACGTCTACGCGGAAGTCGCCAGGAGGGTCGCTCACAGGGCGACGACACGAGACCCGGGCGCCGCGTTCAAGTCAATGGGGTTGGACCACAAGGAGGCGTACCGACAGCTGCGCGCCAGAAATGACAGGCTCTGCAGGTGTGTTGTCGCCGAGGACCCATCGACGGGCCGGGTCAGATTCTTCAGGATGGAAAGGCTGTCGTTCGGGGAGGCAGCGGCGGTCGTTCACTACAACGCATTCGCGAAGGTCCTGGCGAGGGTCGTGCGCAGGGGATTGAAGCTGCCCCTGTGCCAATACTACGATGACTTTGCGTCCCCATGCCCCGCCGGCGACGACACGGCCCTGACCGACGTGTTGGAGCTTCTGCAGGGCATCCTCCACACGTCCTTCAACGAAGACAAGACGTCCGAGGGGCACAGTTTCCGACATCTCGGCCTAGTCTTCACCAATCGCAAGCGAAGGCGTGGGGGTGGCGATCTCGGCCCCCAGGAGGGAGGGCCTGGTGCACATGTTGAAGGGCGTGCTGGCCCGCGATTCCTTGTCACCGGGTGAGGCGGCCTCCCTGGCGGGAAAGCTGGGCTTTGCGACGTCGGCGCTCTTCGGCAGGGTGGGCCGGGTCCCGCTGCAGCCCGTCTTCAGGAGGTCGAACGCGTCCACGACATTCGCGGGATTCAAGCTCGGCGGCGACCTCGAAGAGGCTCTGGGGTGGTGGGTCAGGACTCTGGCGGAGGACGAGCAGTGCTTTCGGAGGACCGTGCCGCTGAACCCGATACAGCCGGGCGAGGGAACCCGATACGTGCTCCTTACGGACGCGTGCCTCTTCGGCTTGGGCGCGATGATGGCCACGATAACCGATGGGGATGTCGTAGCGATAGAGTACTTCTCGCACCCCGTTCCCCAGGAAGGCGCGGGCCTGCAAATTCACCACCTGGAGTTCGTGGCAGTGACGGTGGCGTTCGCGCTGTGGTTCCGTGACAAGGACGATTTTACCGTTTCGGTGTGGGTAGACAACGACGTCGTCCTAGGCAGCCTCGTGCAGGGGAGGACGAGGGCGAGGGAGCTGCGGGCGGCCGTTCACTTGTTCTGGGAGCGGTTGGCCAGGTCCAGAGGCGACGCGTGGTTCGAACGAGTCCCGGGGGCTGATAACATCGCGGACCTGCCCAGCAGGCTCCTACACGCGTGGGCGGGAATTCCCATCCGGGGTGTCCTGCCGAAGTGGAGAGAAGTCGACCAACGCAGCAATAGCGGAAGTGCTTTAGGGCCGGCCGCCGACTAGTCCTGGCGGCGCTTCCGCGTCCTCTGAGGTCGCGAAGGAGAAGCGGTTGGCGAGGCTAGCTACCGTTCAGTGCTTCACTCCCTCCTGGGCGCTGCGCCAAGGTCCATTGGGATAAGAGCCATTGGGACAATCCAATAGACACGTGAGCTGAATGGCGCGGTCGGCCAGCAAACGCAAGCTTGCTCGCCGCCAGCTGAGCTCCGTCTGTTAGACTAACCGCCATGGTTGCGCACCTGCCGCCTCCGTCGCTTAGTCAGTCCCGCACAGGCCGCCCCTGTTAGCAGCGGCTGCGCCGTCGGCTCTGTCCCACAGCTTTAGCAGGCCAGCTAAGGACCGTAACCACCGAATCTGTTTGGGCGAACGCGGCATTAAATGTACGTTAAATGCGCGGGACGAGTGGGAGCAACGGCTCCGAGCGACCCCCTCGAAGGAGCGGAATTTAACAGGTGTAATTCTCGTTTGGATCCAGCGATCGCTTTAGCGGAACTGACGTCGAAGCGAATACGAGGTGCCAGACGGCCAGTGTACGATGAGATCCGTCTGAAGCCGCCTGGGAACGTTAGGCGATGCCCCACCTGCTGCGTGTGAGATCGCTACACATAAAGCACGTCGGATGCCCCACCTGCTGCGTTGAACAAATCCCGCAAGAAAAGCACGTCGGATGCCCCACCTGCTGCGTTGAATAAATCCCGCAAGAAAAGCACGTCGGATGCCCCACCTGCTGCGTTGAATAAATCCCGCAAGAAAAGCACGTCGGATGCCCCACCTGCTGCGTTGAATAAATCCCGCAAGAAAAAGCACGTCGGATGCCCCACCTGCTGCGTTGAATAAATCCCGCAAGAAAAAGCACGTCGGATGCCCCACCTGCTGCGTTGAATAAATCCCGCAAGAAAAAGCACGTCGGATGCCCCACCTGCTGCGTTGAATAAATCCCGCAAGAAAAAGCACGTCGGATGCCCCACCTGCTGCGTTGAATAAATCCCGCAAGAAAAAGCACGTCGGATGCCCCACCTGCTGCGTTGAATAAATCCCGCAAGAAAAAGCACGTCGGATGCCCCACCTGCTGCGTTGAATAAATCCCGCAAGAAAAAGCACGTCGGATGCCCCACCTGCTGCGTTGAATAAATCCCGCAAGAAAAGCACGTCGGATGCCCCACCTGCTGCGTTGAATAAATCCCGCAAGAAAAAGCACGTCGGATGCCGCAGTCATAGCAAGATGAATGAAAAAAGACCCCGCCTCGTTTATCCATGCCGTTCATTTGAAGGAATCCATCCGTGAGACTTACGCCGCCCATGAAGTGCCCGTGCCTTGCAACCCTTGAGTGCAAGTACCGTATTTCTAAAAATGTTGGCCGGAAATAAACCTGGCGCCCCCCCAAAAACCGGGCAAAACCGCCAGGTTTATTTCCGGCCACCATTTTTGCAGGTTTTTTGGGTACTTAGCAGATTTCCCCCCCTCAACCACCCAGAATCGCTCGCCGTCCCTACTCGGTACCCAGCTGGTGGTGGACATGAGGCTTGCGGAGTCGTGTCTTTGATGAACGTCTGACATGTCCCGGTCTATGCATCCTTCTCTGTTCGCAGCTGTCTCGGCGCACAACACAGTTGGGGCATGGCGTACGCTTGTGCAACATGTTGGTGGGAACGCGAGAGCAGGACAAAGGAAGAAGTTCCTCTTTGATATGTTGAGTGTGCTGTTGGATCCGGGGTGCTCCTCCCAGAAGCCAAGTCCAGAACTTCTTTGATTGGAGGTGGCAGCAACCCACGTGGAACCATCTCGTGCTAAACCCTCGTTAACATTTCCCTGTAACATTTCCCTGCTCTCATCTCTCGGTGCAAAGAAGTCACTGCAAGCACCAAGTATCCTGCTGAGAATCGCTCCCTTCTCAACGAGGTGCACAGCACGTGGTCGTCGCGGCACCGCCTCCATATATATGCTTGACCTGAAGTCGTGATGAGGTGCTGGTTTGTAGACATTCAAGTGTACCGGACCCCCGTCTTGCCTACCTTGCCGATGCTGTTGTGAATCTTCTTGGTCTTCTTCGTGCGGCTGGTCATCCTCAAGTTACCCAACCGTAGCCCTGAAAACCGTAGGCTGAAAAGCGACAGTTCGGGAGCAGGAATCCTTGGAATACAGGAGCTGAAGGAAATGAGGAACAGCGGGTCGCAGGATACCAGTCTTGTGGTGAAGGAAAGTAGCACAGATGGCCAAATACCGTGTTCCCGGCCACTTCCGTAGGTCCAAAGTACCCCTTTTCGAAAGTCTTTTCCCTGGAGAGTATTAGGCATGCAATATTTTTTGATCGATCAACGCAATCGCTCGCGGGAGCGAGGCCGGGCACAGTCGCTGGTGGGTCCTTCCACCGTGGCAAAAGGCGGCAGAGCCGACGAAACTCGAGTCGACCATGAGCATCATCACGGTAAGTCGGCAACGACGTGGCTCCTCAACCGGATTCCCGCTCTTACTCTCCAAGACCAAAGCTCCACTTGGACGTGCTTTTGGGTGGCTTGGGATGGCCCTGGGAGGCTAAGAAGTCGTCGGTGATGGCGATCATGACGGCCCGTGGATACATCTAAGCCGTCGGCGATCCCAGCAAACCCTTGCGCTATCCCTGTAGCGCGGGAGAACAGCTTCCGGTGAAGGCCCTGCCTGACTAGGTGTAGTATGAAATCTGCTAAGTACAACTTGCTTTTACCAAAAAAAAATTACCTATTATTAGATTTCCGAAATCCGCCCCAAATTATTAGATTTTATTAGAAATTATTAGATATTATTACCTGGTTCCTGAAATTATTAGATATTATTACCTGATTATTGGAAATTATTACCTATTGTTAGATATTATTTGGTGTGATCCATATAGTACGGTGAAACCATGGTAGAACTACGGAAGAACTACGGAAAACTCGAAAGGGGTGTCCAAAAATTATTTTTTCCGGCGCTCGGGATTTTTCCAGGAACCCGGGTTTCGGCTAGGGGGGTAATGCATTTCAGACGGGGTTTCCGCACCTTTTCATGCAGCCTTTTGATGACATTTGAGCAAGAAATGTGAAAACAGGGATTTGCCAAGAGGAAAGGAGAAGTGATGGAGGCTGACGATGTTGTTCGACCAGACTCGAGTGCATTGTCACTTTCGTTTTCCTTTGGCATCCCACGCATCCTAGACGTATCTGTTCTGGTTGAGTGCGAGAGACGTTATGTCGCTGGCAGCCAGGAAGCAGACGACATGGTTGCGCACCGTCGTAGGTATTCTCATGCACGAGTGGGTAAGCAAAGGTGTCTCGTCGGCGCGTCGAAGAGATCTGGGCCTTGAACCTAGTCTCGCGATATGGAGTTCCTGAAGGAAACCCAAACCTGCAATGTCGCCCTGCAGTTCGATACTGGGCCACCAGACCCGGCTTCGCCACGGGCCGGTGGCCACTTTACAGCGACATGGAAAAACGATGAAGGGAGAATCCTGTGGCACCACCTCAACGTTCACATCACATGCCGTCAATGGTATCATCCAGAAGATGATTCAGTACTTCGCGAAGTTGACAGACGAACTGATTGCGTTGAATGTACTGGACGAGGAAGCCCCATTTGGGCAAGACCGTTTTTGTGTCGTGTATGTCGATAGGTGGATTCGCGTGCACGCGGGGCTTTGAAGTTGTCCACCGCATGCACCGGGTTGCCACAGCAGCGATCTCGTCGCTTCACTTTGAGAAGGAGACAAAGGCTGTATGCTAGGCCGCAAATTACGTCAGTCGGTCCAGAGTTTCAGCGAATACAGCATTCAAGAGGACAAGGGGTTATTGTGGCAGCGCGCCACACTCGGCAGGTTTGGCCCTGCATGGGTTGCTGCGTTCTGCATGAGTGCCCATGCTGCGTTCTGCATGAGTGCCCATGTTGGAAACTCGGGAAAGTCGGTACTTGAGTTGCTACTCGTGTTCTTCGGTAAGTTCCCTGAGATGGTATCGCAGTCATCTGCAAAGACGAACGTCCTGCACCGCTTAGGGAAGCAAGATGCTCAGACTACAGATCGCAGGCTGGGTCTACTGGGGGGGGTCAAATACAATAGGTATAATATTGTATTTGCTGGGGGAGGATAGAGCAAACCGGGTTTTCAAAAAGTCCGAATTTCGACACATAGTCAAATACAATATTATACTGGTTTTGGGTTTTGGGCCACCTTGGGGGTTAACAATGGAGGAAATTTGGCAAAAACGTTGCGGGACGGAAAGAGCTATCCCTGGCATGTATCGGCACCTTTTCTACACTCGATATAGCCTAAAATCTGACCCCCAGGTGGCACTTCAGACTTTGGAAAAACCACTCCGCCAGGAATCGAACCAGCACCCTCAGCACCACATGTGGGTGTGGGAACCGCTGGACCACGTGCTAAAAAAAAGCGGGTTATCGGTTATCGGTTATCGGTACGGTGGATACCTGTCTCGAGTTAGTTCTTGAGAACAGGTGAGGTGGGCCATTTCTATTCGGGTTCGGGTGGTTCTCAGAAATTATTGAATCCGAATCCGAGGAAAATGCCATCGACAGCGAAATCAAGCTGTAAGATTGGACTCCCGGCTTCAGGAGCGTTCCACATTGAACTTCTCTCGAAAAAGAAGCTGCTCTCGAGTGGGGAAGCCCGTGGAAACCCCTGCAAACCCCCACTGAGGACAAATAATATTGTATTCCAAGACTATGCTCACCAAAACCCCCTTTTCAGCGTACCTATTGTATTTGCCAATAATATTGTATTTGACTACCTACAGTATTTGACCCCCCCCAGTAGGCTTCGCTCTTGTTGTGTACCCTTTCTTCAGAGCTCTGTGGGGGTTTGCTGATGGTAATCACACAAACCTCACATTCACGGTTGGCATCGTGAAATCGCTGTCCTTAAGTTTGTCCATCGTTGCAATGAAAGCAGACATTGCGAGAATGGTGCGACGTAGGGAAACTGTGCTGGGTGTTCCTCAGGAATGTCGGGTCACACCTGAGACGCTGTCGTGGAAGACAACCGTACCCCGATCCCGAAGCAGTGACACAAGTGAACGCCAACCTTCCCGACGGTGTTGTACGTCACGGAATTTGAAAGTACTATGGAGCAAAGGCACTTCGTCTCGGGCGATCACCCCACTTTCCGACTGCAACACAAGTGAAAGGCCTGCTGCACCACGCAGCCTGCGGGTTCATCTTGGAAGTACAAAGGTTTTGCACTCAGGAAGACCCCTCTCGTTCCGCGTCCTGTAACGCTTGGCCGGTCGGAAAGCTCAAGCGAGAAATAGCGGATCAGGGAAACCGGCGGATTTGACATTTGCTGTCGCGCACCGCGACTGAAAGGCCTGCTGCACCGCGGCACCTCCCCGTCTACCACTTCGGGTGCAAAGATGCCTTGAAATACGGTGGCGTCAGCAATCATCGAAAGCATCCATGGTCGCAAAGTACGCCTGGGGCGCTTGAAGTTGGACTACCTCGCCAAGAAAGAGAAGATAGCTGGTAAAGCTCGCAGGAGAAAGCAACGGCGGGAGGCGTACCGCCAGAACGTGGAACTGCGGTTCGATTATGACACCAACTGGCCGAAGGAGCTCATGGAGCAAGCTGACGCTCGTCGCTTCCCCGCGTCACAGAAGCTGAACAAGAAGGACTTGGTCTCCCGCATTCAAGGGTGCGATGCAGAAAGTACGAACGCGGCGCTTCTTGCTTTGGCAAAGAAGCGCGGCATCAGTTGAGTTGGTCCTTCGAGCACAACACCCACCCTGCTCAAAAACTGCAAGAGTATGACGACAAGTTGCCGCTGCCATCATCGGTGAAAGACTCCATGTTAACTGTCGATGATGGCAACGAGTCTGTGTCGGAGGATGATATTGAAGACGGACACTTTGAGAGCGGTGGAGACAGCGACAATAGCGACTACGTCGCGATATTCTGTGACATAACCAGTAGAATCTAGCGGTCGATTTTCTGCCTCGTTTTTTTTTGTATAAGCACCTGCTTTGTAGGAAATACTTGAGGAGACTGCCAGCTGCAAAAGATCAAAGGAGGTAAATGTGCTGTAGCCCACACGAACGAAACACAGGTGAATCTGGTTTAGTGGCGGGCGTAAGCGTTCAACAAAAAGACCCATTTTGTAGTTGTCTTGTTTCTCCCCCTCTAGCCTCCTTCGAAGTAAGCACAAGGCAGCCCCTCGAGTATTTCTTTTTTGGTTGCAGAAGAGGCAGATTTTTGGTGCTCCAGGCATGCAGACACCAAACTGACAGCCCTGCGCAAGTAGTTGGGTAAAAAGCGAACTTTCACTGTAAAAATAATTTTTGGACACCCCTTAGTACGGCAAGACTACGGAAGAAGTACGGAAGAACTACGGAAAACTGGAGGGCGGATCACACCATTATTACCAGGTAATATTCCATTATTACCCGACTTTCCCATGCATTCTCACAGCAAAAGTGCCCCTAGGAGTGGAAGGTGATCGTCACAGTGGGTGTTGGTGCCAAGCTGTTCCTTTCATCCCGTTCGCAATTCCGTTAGTTGCTAGAAATGCTCGAAATGGAAGGATGCCAAAAGAGGTAGGAGAGGTTTGAGGCAAGATCCCGGCAGAGGACGATGATGTGGCATGTGGGGTATGCGACCTCTACCCGCCAGAACCCGTATTCTTAGGGCAGAATGGGGGTTTAACTTCATCTGGGAAACCTTCTTTTGAGCACGAATCCCGCTCGCTGGGCATACAGTCCGTTGCATGTGGTCTTCGATGATGTGCGTGGTGCGTTTCGGCATTCGCTGGAACCCGACCGAAGCAGACAATAAGATCCCGGTGTCATTTCACTTTCATCTGCACACAGAATGTACGGCCTCCTTGGAATCCTCCTAGGTCTCGTTTACTTGGACCCCCTTTCTGCCGATTTGCGACTGCCGACTTGCGGCGCAACACTTTGGCAACCATTGCGTTGTTAACTCTCTTGACCTCCAACAACCTTCTTCGTCAGCGAGTTCGTGGCGGTGTTCGTGACAGGGACTATCAGATTCCTGCAACCCGGCGGCATCTGGACGGCCGTAGTGGGAGCAAGGGGTGCAACACGCTAAAAGACTGGAAGTACCGGGCATAAATGTTGCGAGCATACGGGTGCTGAAAGAGAAACCGGGAAACATGATACATAGCTCGCAGAGTTCAGACCAGGGTACTTTTCGATGACACTCTCTTTAACGCAAACGGCGGCAAGCTCTTTGTGGACGATTTTTCAAGTCGGTTCTTATGTAGCCTTCGGGCGTAAACACACGTGGGTGACCCTATCTAGACTGTTTCGAGTATCAGACTCCAAAAAGTCAAGCAATGATAAGATGATACGACTGTTTCGAGTGATGCGATGATAAGACGTGGAGAAGGTTGGACTCGCTCCGGGTGGGCCCGAAAACCCCTACCTGCAGCGAAGATGAACGTGTGCAAATAGGTGTGGCCACTCCAGTAGCTGGCACAGCACGGCAAAGGGTTTTCTGGGTTCGAATTCCGTGTGTGATTTTTCTCAGATTGGCTAACAATTGACCAATTTTTTAGACCAAAAATTTTGACCGATTTTTCTTGAACACATTTTTTGGCCAAAAATTTTTGACCAAAAAAATTGACCCAAAATTTTGACCAAAATTTTTGACCGATTTTTTTTTGGCCAAATTTTATGACCGATTTTTTTTGACCAACATTTTTGGCCAAAAATTTTGACCGATTTTTTTTGACCGATTTTTTTTGACCAAATTTTTTGGCCAATTTTTTGACCAAAAAATTTTGACCAAAAAATTCGACCAAGTTTTCACCAGGTGGCTATAAGCTAAAAAAAAAGTTTCAGGACCTCCTGGCTATAAGCTAAATAATAAGCATTTATTCGGCAAGATAATTTCCGTTTATTTTGCCGAGGTGTCGGTTTTAGTCCCGAGGGAGGCCCGAGGGGGGGTTTGCAACCCCGAGCCACGAGCGGACTCCCTCGGCACTGATAGGGCTTGCTCCAGGGGAATATTGCCTCCTGAACCACGGAGGACCGTGGCCAACGATAGGAGGGGCCGGGCATCCACCCCAAGGTGGCCAAAGACCGCTGAAAGGAGGCGGGTATACGCCAGCATGCCCATGCCACCGAAGAACGGAGGGCTCCACAAAAGAGCTCTACGTTTTCCCAAGTGTGATGGATGTGGCTCTTAAGCTAGCCCAACGGTCGAAGAGAACAGGCGACGAAATAAGGTTAAAAGTCCGCACGCCCATTCAACCAGCCTTTGCGGGAGTCCCATATATTTTACTACTTTTTACAAAGTTGCCCACTATATTTACTAATTCTCACAAACATGCCCCTTGATAGTTCTTACTTTTTACAAACATGCCCATGAAGTTTCCCCTTTTTACAAACATGCCTGCATAGCTTCCATTTCTTACAAACACATGCCCATGAAGTTTTCACTTCTTACAAGGTTGCCCGATATAATTTACAGATCTTACAAACATGCTCCGGGTTCCCAGGTTCTCACTCGAGAACCAACTAAAGATGCTCAAGGGAACAAAGGTCTGGTGCGGCAGGCTGATGTGTGTATCACCAAGCCTCGTTTCGATATACACACCACAAACGGCGCTCTAAGGGAAGCTCGGGGAACATCATTCAGCTGCTGAACTCTCTGCGTGAAAAGACAGCTGAGCGTTTTGCACGCGGAAGGGCTGTAACCGGGGAGGGGGGTCGTTGACCTGGTTGCCCTAACCATATTTTGCCGCTTATTCCAGGAGGGCAAAGGTGCTCAAGGTTGTCCAGGCTAACACACAATCAAGAAAGGTCAAGGATACAAAAACGAGGTATGCGGTGTCTTTGGATGCCTGGACAGTTCCTGCGCGCATGCTGTCGCAGTCATAGCAAGATGAATGAAAAAAGACCCCGCCTCGTTTATCCATGCCGTTCATTTGAAGGAATCCATCCGTGAGACTTACGCCGCCCATGAAGTGCCCGTGCCTTGCAACCCTTGAGTGCAAGTACCGTATTTCTAAAAATGTTGGCCGGAAATAAACCTGGCGCCCCCCCAAAAACCGGGCAAAACCGCCAGGTTTATTTCCGGCCACCATTTTTGCAGGTTTTTTGGGTACTTAGCAGATTTCCCCCCCTCAACCACCCAGAATCGCTCGCCGTCCCTACTCGGTACCCAGCTGGTGGTGGACATGAGGCTTGCGGAGTCGTGTCTTTGATGAACGTCTGACATGTCCCGGTCTATGCATCCTTCTCTGTTCGCAGCTGTCTCGGCGCACAACACAGTTGGGGCATGGCGTACGCTTGTGCAACATGTTGGTGGGAACGCGAGAGCAGGACAAAGGAAGAAGTTCCTCTTTGATATGTTGAGTGTGCTGTTGGATCCGGGGTGCTCCTCCCAGAAGCCAAGTCCAGAACTTCTTTGATTGGAGGTGGCAGCAACCCACGTGGAACCATCTCGTGCTAAACCCTCGTTAACATTTCCCTGTAACATTTCCCTGCTCTCATCTCTCGGTGCAAAGAAGTCACTGCAAGCACCAAGTATCCTGCTGAGAATCGCTCCCTTCTCAACGAGGTGCACAGCACGTGGTCGTCGCGGCACCGCCTCCATATATATGCTTGACCTGAAGTCGTGATGAGGTGCTGGTTTGTAGACATTCAAGTGTACCGGACCCCCGTCTTGCCTACCTTGCCGATGCTGTTGTGAATCTTCTTGGTCTTCTTCGTGCGGCTGGTCATCCTCAAATTACCCAACCGTAGCCCTGAAAACCGTAGGCTGAAAAGCGACAGTTCGGGAGCAGGAATCCTTGGAATACAGGAGCTGAAGGAAATGAGGAACAGCGGGTCGCAGGATACCAGTCTTGTGGTGAAGGAAAGTAGCACAGATGGCCAAATACCGTGTTCCCGGCCACTTCCGTAGGTCCAAAGTACCCCTTTTCGAAAGTCTTTTCCCTGGAGAGTATTAGGCATGCAATATTTTCTGATCGATCAACGCAATCGCTCGCGGGAGCGAGGCCGGGCACAGTCGCTGGTGGGTCCTTCCACCGTGGCAAAAGGCGGCAGAGCCGACGAAACTCGAGTCGACCATGAGCATCATCACGGTAAGTCGGCAACGACGTGGCTCCTCAACCGGATTCCCGCTCTTACTCTCCAAGACCAAAGCTCCACTTGGACGTGCTTTTGGGTGGCTTGGGATGGCCCTGGGAGGCTAAGAAGTCGTCGGTGATGGCGATCATGACGGCCCGTGGATACATCTAAGCCGTCGGCGATCCCAGCAAACCCTTGCGCTATCCCTGTAGCGCGGGAGAACAGCTTCCGGTGAAGGCCCTGCCTGACTAGGTGTAGTATGAAATCTGCTAAGTACAACTTGCTTTTACCAAAAAAATGTTGGTTGGAAAAAATGTTGGCCGGAAATAAACCTGGCGCCCCCCCAAAACCGCCACGATTATTACCTATTATTAGATTTCCGAAATCCGCCCCAAATTATTAGATTTTATTAGAAATTATTAGATATTATTACCTGGTTCCTGAAATTATTAGATATTATTACCTGATTATTAGAAATTACTACCTATTGTTAGATATTATTACCAGGTAATAATCCATTATCACCTGACTTTCCCATGCATTCTCACAGCAAAAGTGCCCCTAGGAGTGGAAGGTGATCGTCACAGTGGGTGTTGGTGCGTCCAAGCTGTTCCTTTCATCCCGTTCGCAATTCCGTTAGTTGCTAAGTCGAAATGGAAGGATGCCAAAAGAGGTAGGAGAGGTTTGAGGCAAGATCCCGGCAGAGGACGATGATGTGGCATGTGGGGTATGCGACCTCTACCCGCCAGAACCCGTATTCTTAGGGCAGAATGGGGGTTTAACTTCATCTGGGAAACCTTCTTTTGAGCACGAATCCCGCTCGCTGGGCATACAGTCCGTTGCATGTGGTCTTCGATGATGTGCGTGGTGCGTTTCGGCATTCGCTGGAACCCGACCGAAGCAGACAATAAGATCCCGGTGTCATTTCACTTTCATCTGCACACAGAATGTACGGCCTCCTTGGAATCTTCTGCCGGTTCTTCGGGCTGTCTTCTGCAAGCACCATTGTCACGTCCTGCCTTTTCACCACGGCTTGCCCACAACCGCTTTGATGAAGCGCTGGGACTTGCGGTGATTAAGTGCACTATGGGGCGACACTAATACAATATCATTGCCTAAAAGCACCTTGGCATCACCGCTTGGCTTGCACTGCCAGGCCACCCAGTCTCTTGCCTGGCATGGATTCTGGTGTTGTTTTCGTGTCTCTTCTTCTTTGCGTTTGTCGCCATTGAGCATCGTCCGGGACCGTGATGTTTTCTGGGCGGGCGCCGGGTTTGCGCTCACGAACTCGCAGATTTTGAACTCGCATGAGAGTTTTGGGCTGAGTGCAAAATGTGAGATGGAAGGAACAATCTGCAGATCTTCACCGAAAGCTGAATCTGAGATTTTCACCGAGAGCTAAATCGGATATTTTCACTGAGTACAAAATCTGAGATTTGGGCCGTAGCTACTTTGATTTCTGGGTTCCCTCCATTTTCGCGGCTTCATTGCCAAGACCCTAGCCCGACTGAGTAGTCTTTCCCTGATCCTCCCACTTCCTGGGGACTCTCTGCAGGCGATTATTAGATTATTAGAAATTATTAGACTTTGTTAGAAGTTATGAGAAATTATTACCAGGTAATAATAATTATTAGAAATTATTAGAAATTATTAGTTATTACCCATTATTAGATCTAATAATACGTAATAATCAGGCTAATAATATCTAATAAAATCTAATCAAATCTAATAATAATTATTACATGCCAACCGTGGGTATAATATGATACTTCCTCCCGTGACGGTACCGCTCTTGGGGGGCAGGGAAAAAAGCGAAGGATGAAAAGCAAGGGTGAGGTCCGTCCCCTTCGATGTGGTTGTTGCAAACGAATATGCTCCGAGGGTAATCAACAAACCACGAAAGGGCTCCAAGCGCGGCACGTCAAGTGACCCACCGCCAGCAGCAAAGAAACGAAAGTGCACCAGATGTGGTGATTCGGGTCACAACGTTTTGACATGCAAGAAGCAGGATGATACATAGCAGATCGGTGAATGTCGTTTTCCCTTGTTCCCTTATCAAACAAAGATGGAACCAAAGAAAAACACCGAATTCCAATGTGGAGAGCGGCTCACAACATGTACTTTCCGGACAAGAAGATGCCACATGTCACCACATGACACGGAAGATTTGTGTTTGCCCAAGATCATCCATTCTCTGTCGCCTGCGTCTCGACCCTGAGACGTGAATCTGAAAGTAACACCTCCCGCTTCAGGCTGCCCGTGATGCAGTCTGCATCTGGTTGCTACCACCCACACATTGTGTTCGTGTCGTTGTACATTTTAGCCGCTCACCCAATGACACAGATGGTCGGACGGCTCTGTATCAAGCCAGCTCGAAAGGTCACTCAGAAGTTGTCAAGGAATTGATCGCAGCTGGTGCCAAGGTCGACGTGCAGAGCAACAGTATGTTTTACGATGCGAAGAATGTTTTTTTGTTCATGTGGGTGCTATGAGGCCCCCACGTGCGAGGCAGATGACACCACAGAAGAGGCATAGGTATTGCAGAAGGGGGTACAGCTACTGGACGTCCGGCTCAGCAAACTTTGGCTGGAACCGGTGGGCCCTCACTTCTAAATTCCTACCCGGCATAGATGGCCGTTATATAAGCGTTATATAACGTTATATAACGTTATTCCCGGAGTTATTTGTTACCCCCCCCCCTATAATCCAGAAAAATCCGTAAATTGACCGTTATAAAACCGTATTTGCCATTTTTGGTCGAAAAATAGCGTTATTTGACCGAGTTATAACGTTATATAACGTTATCTTAACGTTATAATAACGTATAAATAACGTTATATACGTTATAATGAACGTGATATATACGTTATAATAACGTTATATACGTTATATAACGTTATATAACGTTATATAAAGTTTTTTACCAGTCATGGGAGGTCACACCGTCCTCATTTTGGTCATTTTTGGCATTTTTGCCACATTTTCCAATTTTGGCCAATTTGGATATTTTTGCCAATTTTTCAGATTTTGGTCAATGTTGACCAGTTTTGCCGTGTTTCCAGATTTTGGCCCATTTTGGCCGTTTTTACCGATTTGGCCAGGATTGGCCATTTTGCCATGTTTTTCAAAAATTGGCTAATTTTGCCGATTTTTCCAGGTTTTGGTCATTTTTGCCATTTTCCATGTTTTCCAGACGTTGCCCATTTTGGCCGTTTTGCCGATTTTTCCAGGGTTTTGGTCATTTATGCCCTGCCCCTCACCAGAGCTATTCTTGTCTGAGTTTCTTAACCGCACAAGCTCGAACAGGCTCCGTGTGCGCGGAAAAAAAAAAAAGGTCGAAAGACACCAATCTGTAGCGCCCATTCGGGATCGTCGGAAACACAAAAACACGTGTACCGCCCCACCCGCTTCGATTCAGCCACACTGTCTTTCCCAAGAAATGACTATGCCTGCGAAAAGCTCCCCGAAGGTCCAGCCGCAGCCGAAGGCTCAGCCGAAAGCTCAGCCGAAGACCCCAGGTACACAGCGCAAACGGCCTCGCGCCGAAAGTACGGATAGCAACAGCTGCAGCAGCAGCGCCTCGGTTGCAAAGGAAGGAAGAAGGTGGCGGAAACGCTGCGCGTCGAGGCCTTGTCCCGCGACCTGGCATTGACTGGCCCCAGCGTTCTCCCTGTCACGAAACCACCAAGTAAGAGCCCGGAACAACGATTCATCGACCGGATCAAAACCGACCCCGGGCTGGCTGGGTTCTACGGAAGCGCCAGCTGTGACTGCTCGACTTTGCATGTCTCGTGCTCATCATGCACCCATATTTGGTACTGGGACCTTGTCTGACTGGCATAGTACGCAACGGTCTGCCGAGTGGACAAGCTTGGACAAGTTGGACTCCAGTGGCCGGATCATGCTGGTGACATCTGCTGCCTCACGAAGGACACTGCAAACGACCGTTACGGGCCACCGACTGAGGGACACGCGCCGGAAACCCAAAACTGCAGACATCCACATCCCAAGAACAACATCGCACAGTGAAAGAGTCATGTGAATCCGGAAGGATCGCGTTTGTCGCGCTTGGGTGGAAGTCCGCAAGAAAATAAGTAAAAGAGAAAAAGCTCTGGGGAGGGGCTACCGGACCCCTGAGGACCGGTTACTACGAATTCTTTTCGGACCAGGGTTTGTTTCCGAACAGTTTTTGTGACCGGGATCCAAAAATCGGCAAAAGTCTGGAAAAATTGGCCAAAATCTGGAAAATCGGGAAATCTGGAAAATCGGAAAAAATGGCCGAAATTGACTGATCTGGATAAATCGGCCAGAGTGGCCAAAATCTCAAAATTGTCCAAAATCTTGAAAAATCGGCAAAAATGGCCAAATCTGGAAAAACACGGCAAAGATTGCCGAAATCTGGAAAAAATCGGCAAAATGGCCAAAACCTGAAAAAATCGGCCATGTTTCCAGATTTTTGTCATTTTTTCCTCATTTTGGTCCATTTCGGCCATTTTTTCCGATTTTGGCCATTTTTGCCAGATTTTGGTCAATCTTTGCCAATTTTTCCAGATTTTTGCCAAAATCGGAAAAATTCTAAAAACCGTTATTTGCGTTATTTTTCCCGTTATTTTGCGTTTTCGACCGTTATATAACGTTATATAACGTTATATAACGTTATCACCGTTATAACGTTATATAAACGTTATATAACGTTATCAACCGGCCATCTATGACCCGGCCAACCGATATATTCCTGGAGAGCGTTCGTTTGCCTTTGTGGAATTCCCACGATGGATCGCAAGAATTCTCCGCCGGCTACTCACTCAGGCATGGGCACATGCTTCTGTCTTTCCAGCTCAGGAGAAAGGGGAAAAGGGGAGAAATCACTTCCGTTGGGGTAACCCCCCCGAGATAGCCACGGTTGGTGAGAGAACAGGCTAGCCCAGGAGGTCACACCGCCGGACCCATGACGCCAGTCAGAACAAAGCTCCTGACCGCCAGTGACATATCCGAAAAGTTTTGTTCGGTGAGAGATGCCAACGGCACCCGCGATGGCAGATCAGCGGGATTCCCTGCGCTCCAGTCCCACCTAACGGACAGCGCAACCTTCAGTTGCTGCAAACACAACAAAGCACGAACAACCGCATCGTTCAAGATATGCGATCGTAAACACGCGCCCTTTCGGGCCACCCCTTGCACAGAGGTGTTGTCCACGATGACCGTTACCGTGGACCCGGCGTACGCCGGCGAGATGGCCTTCACGGATCTCTCGAAGGCCATAGCTTCAAGCTGGTTTATGTGGAGGCGCTTCTCCACACGATTCCAACAAGAGCCGACGACTACCATGTCGTTGGTGTCGACGTCGACGAGTACACCTCCCCAACCATCAAGGCTGGCATCCACGAACACTGCCAACTTCGGCGATTGAGCAGCGACTGGAACAATTCGGCGACGCTGAACACGCTGCATCCACGAGGGGAGCGCGCGCTGCAGACCGTGTGACAGAACCACGTTCTCGTCAAGACACTTCTCGCCCCGATTGAGGGCGTTCGTCAGTCGAAAGAACTTCAGGGCGAAGTAGTACTCGCCCACGTAGACTCCGGCAATCGCCGACGCGTGCAGCAAACGACCAGCCAGGGATTTGATTTCGGCGGCTGACATCTTACCCGCTCGAACACTCTCCTCGGCGCGCTGCAAACGCGATTGCATCTTGGCGGAGACGCCCACGGTGCCGTCGCTATGCTTCCAGTCGACGCCAAGAAACTCATAGCGGCATGCCGCGTTCCTCGTATCCGCAGCCTTCGACGTAATGCGTGCCTCGGCAGCCAAGGCGTCCGGATACGACGTCGCCTTCAACACGAGATTGCGTGGCCCCGCGTATCTGATGTTGTCCACCCAGACGTGAACCAGCACCTCCGATGACACTGCATGCTTGCCGTCGACGTAATCTGGGTGCCCCGCGGTCGTCGACGCCAATGTGTACATCAGCTCGGGTGCACACGAATGGCCAATCGGTAGCCTCGTCAATTGCCACCAGTTGCCGTCGCCGTCGCTGAAAGGCGAAAAGTCGGCGAGACAGCTGGAATCTCCATCCCGTAGAACCCACACCTGAAGTCCCGGGTCGAGCCGCACTCTCGATTCACCGCGTGCAGATACTTCGACACGTGGCTAAGGGGGACGTGAGCCTCGTATCCGTCCGCTTCGACCACCCGGTTCGCGTCGTACGTCCACAGGATGAACCGCTGGCGGAGCTTGCGTTCCTTCTCCTCGACGACTGTGAACGGCACGTTCATGTCTCTACCCGGACCAGCGGCACGTTCCGCGATTCCGTGCTCTTCCAGCTCAAACGCATGCGCCGCCTCGAAACGGGAACGACCCGGAGGTGAAGACGTCTTCGAAGGGAACGTCTGCGGGTAAAACGTCCGGGACCAAGTCTCATCGAACCTCTTCCTCGTCGGCGCGTTCATTCGTCGGCGAAGAACCGCAACGTCCATTGATGGTACCGAGTCGACGTGCAGCGGCGACTTCTTCTCTTCCTCTGTCCCCGGAAGCCGGGTCCGCTTCCCCCTCCGAAGGATGGAGTACCGCTGGTGTTGATGGACGACAAGCCGCCGGGGTCCGGATCGGGGTGCTTGCACATAGGGGGGTGCCTCCGCTTCTTGTCCGACTTCCTCCTCCTCAGAGGTACCTTGTCACGTCCCCGGTCTGAAGAACCCGCGCCAGCGCCACCGGATCCGACGTGTACCTGACCGTCATGTTGGCCACGGTCGGATCGGCGTCGTTCGTGTGCTTCGCCAGGCGCGAAATCAACTGCAGCGCGAACGGAGCTCCCGCAGCCTTCATGTTCATCAAGTGGTCGATGGCGCCCCTCTTCACGCTGTGCGCGGAGTACAGCTTCGTCGCGTTGTCCGCTCCGAGCAGTCTGCTGAACTGATCCGTCGAGAGGGGGCACAACTGTTGAAAGTTCCCGAGGCCCCGCAGCAACTCCGCGATCTCCCGGGTCAGCGGTCCCCGGATCGCAACTACCTTGCTTCTGCAGAACGGGTTGCCCCGACGGCCCTTCGGCAGCGTGTTCCAGTCGACCACTAATCTCCGTGTTCGAGATGAGAGGAAAACACGCACGGGAGAGATTTTGAACGTCGCCCCACCGCGAAGCCGTCTTCCACGCGATCAAAACTGCCGCACGCACGCGAGGAGTCTGTCGGAATGCCCAAGCTAACAACACCTCCCTCGGCACTGATAGGGCTTGCTCCAGGGGAATATTGCCTCCTGAACCACGGAGGACCGTGGCCAACGATAGGAGGGGCCGGGCATCCACCCCAAGGTGGCCAAAGACCGCTGAAAGGAGGCGGGTATACGCCAGCATGCCCTGCGGCTCGACCACTGTCGCCACGACAAATTGGGTTGCTGTATCCGGATCCGCCGGCAATCCCTGCATATCCGGCCATGCCTGGAAGCGGTGCCACAAATTCTGGCGGTCCTGCACTGTCGAATCCGCCCATGCCTTGCCAACAAAATGGCGCAGGCGTTGCATCGCCTCCTCGGACGAAACCCGCCGTTCCCGGTGCTTCGCCTGCACCCCACGCGGCACCGTGGTTCCAACCCTGCTGGCGATCAGGTCAAACATCGCCCGTCCGATTGCTGTTGGCCGACTTCCGAGCACGGGCGTTGAACCTCGAAAGCGCGTGAAGCTGGTTTTCGCGCTTCCGGGTAAACTTACGTTCACCGGTCGGGCACCGGCGAGCTGTCGCGGCCGACCGTTCCTTACTGGCAGATGCGGGAGTGTCGCCTCCCACCGGGCCCGGGGGAGGGCCAGTCACTTTCCCCCGGGTCTCACGTTTCCCTGAGCCGCGGCGTATCCTTTCTTGCTACCTTTGCCGCCGAATCGCGGACGTGCACTCCCACTTCTTGGCCCGCGCACACTCGACCTTGGCAGCTGCCCTCTCCATCGGGTCGTCCGACGTCTGAGCCAGCTCGCCGCGCGCGGCAGTTGTTTCGTGCACCAGTAGTGGTGCAGCCTGACCTCCTGCAGGAGGTTGTTGCCCAAACGTACAATCTCCAAATTGTACGTCCAGCCACCACCGTGCGCGACTCCCTCAACCCAGTCGCGCAAGCGCCCGAAGCTGCCGGCCAGCGCCGTACCGTTCAGGTACTTGAGACGGAGGTCTTGTACAAGCCCGGCAACGTCCGTTGCCATGGCTCCTTCCCACTCTCGGACGTCTGTTGCGTCCTCCGTGTAGCCAGCAAATGCCGGCCTCGTCGAACTCGAAGTCGCGGGCTGGCCGCGAGGCTGAAGCCCGTCTCCCGCTGGAGCGCAAGAAGAGTCGGCATTTTTCCTCCGGCCAGTGCTGCTGCGGAGCGGGCGGCCATGCAGCTGCTTGCGCCTTCACCGTTTGCAACTCCTGCTGCACCTGTTGCAACCTCTGCATCATCATTTCCTGCTGGCGCTGTTGTTGCATGAGTATTTGCTGCAACTGCTGTTGTGTCGTTGCCTCGCCAAACGACTTACTCGATGCATCCTCCTTCGGCCTCGGACCTGGTGGCGGCACCACGAAACCCGGAACCACCTTCGCGACGGCCTTGTTTACGGACAAGGCATCCTTGCTCTCCAGCATGAGCAACACCGCCAGAAGGTGCTGCAGATCGAACCCTGCCACCTCCGCAAACATGATTTCGAGCACGTCGATTCGACCGATCTTTCATGCCTACAGGTATCCGCCGAAGTTCTCAAGCCTCCGGACCGTCGTCGGGTATGGATGCACGCCCTCGCTCGCACGCCACTCCCTGTACGTGGCCGTGTTCGAGTTGTTGACCCTCCTGGTGCCTGCAGTCGTGTACAGGCTCCTCATGCGAGGGCGGGCCGCATCAGGGGGACGTCCTCGAGGGCACGCTTTAGCGCCCGCCGCTGAGACGTTGACCTCTTCTCAACCGGTGTTGCGGGACTGCCCAGCGCAGGAGAGCTCTGATCACGCGCTCTCACCAAGTCCTGTACTCTGCGGTACAGCTCAGGACTGGGCACACGCACCGGAAGTGCCCACATCGGAAGCCTCTCCAGTGTCAGAAGGGTCGTATCGTCCGGGAGGCCTCGGAGGCTTCTACTCCCGTCTTGCGCTCCATCGTCGGAATTCCACAAAAGGCAACCGAACGCTCTCCAGGAATATATCGGTTGGCCGGGTAGGAATTTCTTTTCAAATGTCGCAATCGCCTCTTCCGACGTCGGACGTTTGGGATTGCAGATACCCTGCGGCACTAAGGGCAGCTTGGAAGAAGAGGTTTGGTGAGGACGATTATGCTGACAAACGTAAGTTTAAGGTAAGAGATATGGAAGGTTTTTGCGTCGTCGCCCGTTTCGGTCGCTGCGAAGTCGTACTCGCCAACGGTCCGCACGAAGCCGAAGATCTGACGGGACTGTGCGGCGCCTCGGGGCTCGTCGCTCTCAGGGTCAGGCGCCGCTCTCTTCAACGCTCTGATCAACCTGCGGATGTCGTCAGCAAACCATCCGCCGTGTCCTCGGCTAAGATGGCGTTGATGATGTTGTGGGGCGCCTTGTACGCCTCGGCGTGGATCTGCAGCTGCTGGGTGAGCACTTCACTCTCCATGCAGTCGATCCTGACGGAGGATGTCCGCGTCGGCGAGGGCGGCGTGAGGGTTGGATGGACTCTGTCCAAGGCAAAAGGGACGTGCAGTAGATACCTCACCTTTGAAAGCATCAATCTGTTGCCTGCCCCCTTTGCTCCTGCCGGATGGACCCGACAGCGTGCCAGAGTCAATTCTGTACTGCCCTGTTGAGGTCTTTTCCCTTCTGAAACTCATGGCCAAGGGGGAACGCCTCTTGTGCCCGTTTCCCGTCCATGCCTCGTTTAGGGATGCCCTCCGCGGGACCGCGGGGAAGCGGGGCATCCTGCAGCCGTTCAACGACGGCGACGGCTCGGGACGGACGAGGGCGCGTTTTCTAACCCACAGTGCCCGGATAGATGGTTGTTGCATCCCTTCTGAAAGCGGGTATGGACCCCATGCAGGTTCAAAAGATGGGTGATCGGGCATCAGGAGACATGGTGACCCACTACGACGAGAAAGTCCTAAGGGACCCAGGGTGTGTTGAGGCGTAAAAAGCTTACACCGAGCCACTCGAAGTTCTCGTACAGAAAGTGAAGAACAAGAAGGCAACCCGTGTCCCCGACGTCGACGGCGAGACATGCCACCGAAGAACGGAGGGCTCCACAAAAGAGCTCTACGTTTTCCCAAGTGTGATGGATGTGGCTCTTAAGCTAGCCCAACGGTCGAAGAGAACAGGCGACGAAATAAGGTTAAAAGTCCGCACGCCCATTCAACCAGCCTTTGCGGGAGTCCCATATATTTTACTACTTTTTACAAAGTTGCCCACTATATTTACTAATTCTCACAAACATGCCCCTTGATAGTTCTTACTTTTTACAAACATGCCCATGAAGTTTCCCCTTTTTACAAACATGCCTGCATAGCTTCCATTTCTTACAAACACATGCCCATGAAGTTTTCACTTCTTACAAGGTTGCCCGATATAATTTACAGATCTTACAAACATGCTCCGGGTTCCCAGGTTCTCACTCGAGAACCAACTAAAGATGCTCAAGGGAACAAAGGTCTGGTGCGGCAGGCTGATGTGTGTATCACCAAGCCTCGTTTCGATATACACACCACAAACGGCGCTCTAAGGGAAGCTCGGGGAACATCATTCAGCTGCTGAACTCTCTGCGTGAAAAGACAGCTGAGCGTTTTGCACGCGGAAGGGCTGTAACCGGGGAGGGGGGTCGTTGACCTGGTTGCCCTAACCATATTTTGCCGCTTATTCCAGGAGGGCAAAGGTGCTCAAGGTTGTCCAGGCTAACACACAATCAAGAAAGGTCAAGGATACAAAAACGAGGTATGCGGTGTCTTTGGATGCCTGGACAGTTCCTGCGCGCATGCTGTCGCAGTCATAGCAAGATGAATGAAAAAAGACCCCGCCTCGTTTATCCATGCCGTTCATTTGAAGGAATCCATCCGTGAGACTTACGCCGCCCATGAAGTGCCCGTGCCTTGCAACCCTTGAGTGCAAGTACCGTATTTCTAAAAATGTTGGCCGGAAATAAACCTGGCGCCCCCCCAAAAACCGGGCAAAACCGCCAGGTTTATTTCCGGCCACCATTTTTGCAGGTTTTTTGGGTACTTAGCAGATTTCCCCCCCTCAACCACCCAGAATCGCTCGCCGTCCCTACTCGGTACCCAGCTGGTGGTGGACATGAGGCTTGCGGAGTCGTGTCTTTGATGAACGTCTGACATGTCCCGGTCTATGCATCCTTCTCTGTTCGCAGCTGTCTCGGCGCACAACACAGTTGGGGCATGGCGTACGCTTGTGCAACATGTTGGTGGGAACGCGAGAGCAGGACAAAGGAAGAAGTTCCTCTTTGATATGTTGAGTGTGCTGTTGGATCCGGGGTGCTCCTCCCAGAAGCCAAGTCCAGAACTTCTTTGATTGGAGGTGGCAGCAACCCACGTGGAACCATCTCGTGCTAAACCCTCGTTAACATTTCCCTGTAACATTTCCCTGCTCTCATCTCTCGGTGCAAAGAAGTCACTGCAAGCACCAAGTATCCTGCTGAGAATCGCTCCCTTCTCAACGAGGTGCACAGCACGTGGTCGTCGCGGCACCGCCTCCATATATATGCTTGACCTGAAGTCGTGATGAGGTGCTGGTTTGTAGACATTCAAGTGTACCGGACCCCCGTCTTGCCTACCTTGCCGATGCTGTTGTGAATCTTCTTGGTCTTCTTCGTGCGGCTGGTCATCCTCAAGTTACCCAACCGTAGCCCTGAAAACCGTAGGCTGAAAAGCGACAGTTCGGGAGCAGGAATCCTTGGAATACAGGAGCTGAAGGAAATGAGGAACAGCGGGTCGCAGGATACCAGTCTTGTGGTGAAGGAAAGTAGCACAGATGGCCAAATACCGTGTTCCCGGCCACTTCCGTAGGTCCAAAGTACCCCTTTTCGAAAGTCTTTTCCCTGGAGAGTATTAGGCATGCAATATTTTTTGATCGATCAACGCAATCGCTCGCGGGAGCGAGGCCGGGCACAGTCGCTGGTGGGTCCTTCCACCGTGGCAAAAGGCGGCAGAGCCGACGAAACTCGAGTCGACCATGAGCATCATCACGGTAAGTCGGCAACGACGTGGCTCCTCAACCGGATTCCCGCTCTTACTCTCCAAGACCAAAGCTCCACTTGGACGTGCTTTTGGGTGACTCTTGTGGGTCACGACTGCCTTCTGCGCCTGCACCCACCGAACCTCACGCGTGGGTGCTTTGTAGAAAGCGTTGCTGAAGAGACGCAGTGTGTCGTGGGCGTTCGGGTGACTCAGCTTGAACCACGGCTTGATGGCATTTTTCAGATGGTGACCGAAGCAGTATATCACAATGCCCTCCCAGTCCTGAAGGGCGACCACGTTCGTCGACGCCTTGTCAACGACGATGTAAGCGACGTTGGGTATCTTGATCCCGTAGTCCTTGAGGACGTTGGCAACAAACTCCGACTGAGAGGTTGTGTCCAAGGCTTCACCGTCCTCTCCAACGCGAAGTCCCAGCAAGTATGCTCGTCCCTTGTCGTATGCGACCACTGCCAATGCCTGCTCCTTGAGCTCGTCGATGATGGATCCATCAAACCCAATGCCAAACGATGTCCCGATCGTCTCTATTAGATCCTTCTGCATCTGCGTCTTCGCATCGCACCCCCGACTCATATCCATGAGCGTCCTCGTGTGGGGAATTGCCGGGGAGACATGCTTTCTGAAAAAGACACGCATGCAAGCCACTGCCCCTGCCTTCATGCCGGCCATCGCAACCAACCTCGTGAAGTCCTGTACGGCGGTCCCCTTTTCAGTGACGTTTGCGGTACCGGCGTCAACGTCCACAACAACCGCGCCAGCCTTTTTTTGTGCCACCAGAAGTGTGTGCCTCTTCTTGTGTTCTTCGTAGGTGTGATGCTTCTTGCACGTGGTGCTGTCGAGGTAGTTGATTTTCTTTTGGCATGAACCGCACCAGATCACTTCTTCCTGCAACGTGACGTTGGGGTCTCTGAGTGCTAACGACTTCCAAGATGAAGGGAGGTCCTTCACCTTCCTGAGCTCCAAGCCTTCCTTTTCTGCGTCTGTGAGCTTGTTCATCCTTTTTACGGCTGTAATCAGCAGATTGTGGCGTTTGCTGCCGGCCACTGCAACCTTCGCTGCGCCCTTCGCCAGCCCCTTTCGGAGCTGCACTTAGACGGTCTTTTGACCACCTTTGTCTGCGAGGCTGGCGTACCAGCCTGTGAGGCTGACCCGCCGGCCTGTGAACCTGCATCTTCTGTCTGTGAACCTGCATCGTCAGCCTGTGAGGCTGCCTCGACTGCCTCAAAGAGCGGACCAAGAACCGACGAGACCGACATCGGGACGGACGAGCCACCTTCGGAATCGCTGGTCGGTGCTTCACTGTTCGGTGCTTCGCTAGTCGGTGCTTCGCTGCTGGACTCCGCATCCTGCATGGCCTGGCTCATTGTCACCCTTCTCTTCTTGTTGGACGGTTCAGACTTGCCGGCCTTCGCCTTGTTTTTCGAGCCCTTAGGCCTTCCCATTTTCCCCCCCCTTCGAAGTGTGTGTTTGTTTCCTGTGTTCTTGCTGCTGGTCTCCGCAACCGCAATGACCAAGTTCGCAACGACTTTATTGCAAGAATAGAAATACTAAGAATACGAAGCAATACTAAGGATACTGAGTATTTTCATTGGAAAACGTTCACTGCACCCCACCCGCACCCCAGACGGACTCACCCCGATTCCGTGTAAGTCCGTTGGGAGTATTTTTAGTCCGTGTAAGTCGGGCGAAATTATTAGGAATTATAGTATGTATTAGATCTAATAATACGTAATAATCAGGCAATAATATCTAATAAAATCTAATCAAATCTAATAATAATTATTACATGCCAACCGTGGGTATAATATGATACTTCCTCCCGTGACGGTACCGCTCTTGGGGGGCAGGGAAAAAAGCGAAGGATGAAAAGCAAGGGTGAGGTCCGTCCCCTTCGATGTGGTTGTTGCAAACGAATATGCTCCGAGGGTAATCAACAAACCACGAAAGGGCTCCAAGCGCGGCACGTCAAGTGACCCACCGCCAGCAGCAAAGAAACGAAAGTGCACCAGATGTGGTGATTCGGGTCACAACGTTTTGACATGCAAGAAGCAGGATGATACATAGCAGATCGGTGAATGTCGTTTTCCCTTGTTCCCTTATCAAACAAAGATGGAACCAAAGAAAAACACCGAATTCCAATGTGGAGAGCGGCTCACAACATGTACTTTCCGGACAAGAAGATGCCACATGTCACCACATGACACGGAAGATTTGTGTTTGCCCAAGATCATCCATTCTCTGTCGCCTGCGTCTCGACCCTGAGACGTGAATCTGAAAGTAACACCTCCCGCTTCAGGCTGCCCGTGATGCAGTCTGCATCTGATTGCTACCACCCACACATTGTGTTCGTGTCGTTGTACATTTTAGCCGCTCACCCAATGACACAGATGGTTGGACGGCTCTGCATATTGCCAGCCAGAACGGTCACTCAGAAGTTGTCAAGGAATTGATCGCAGCTGGTGCCAAGGTCGACGTGCAGAACAGTATGTTTTACGATGCGAAGAATGTTTTTGTTCATGTGGGTGCTATGAGGCCCCCACGTGCGAGGCAGATGACACCACAGAAGAGGCATAGGTATTGCAGAAGGGGGTACAGCTACTGGACGTCCGGCTCAGCAAACTTTGCTGGAACCCGGTGAGCCCTCCTTCTAAATTCCTACCCGGCCAACCGATATATTCCTGGAGAGCGTTCGTTTGCCTTTGTGGAATTCCCACGATGGATCGCAAGAATTCTCCGCCGGCTACTCACTCAGGCATGGGCACATGCTTCTGTCTTTCCAGCTCAGGAGAAAGGGGAAAAGGGGAGAAATCACTTCCGTTGGGGTAACCCCCCCGAGATAGCCACGGTTGGTGAGAGAACAGGCTAGCCCAGGAGGTCACACCGCCGGACCCATGACGCCAGTCAGAACAAAGCTCCTGACCGCCAGTGACATATCCGAAAAGTTTTGTTCGGTGAGAGATGCCAACGGCACCCGCGATGGCAGATCAGCGGGATTCCCTGCGCTCCAGTCCCACCTAACGGACAGCGCAACCTTCAGTTGCTGCAAACACAACAAAGCACGAACAACCGCATCGTTCAAGATATGCGATCGTAAACACGCGCCCTTTCGGGCCACCCCTTGCACAGAGGTGTTGTCCACGATGACCGTTACCGTGGACCCGGCGTACGCCGGCGAGATGGCCTTCACGGATCTCTCGAAGGCCATAGCTTCAAGCTGGTTTATGTGGAGGCGCTTCTCCACACGATTCCAACAAGAGCCGACGACTACCATGTCGTTGGTGTCGACGTCGACGAGTACACCTCCCCAACCATCAAGGCTGGCATCCACGAACACTGCCAACTTCGGCGATTGAGCAGCGACTGGAACAATTCGGCGACGCTGAACACGCTGCATCCACGAGGGGAGCGCGCGCTGCAGACCGTGTGACAGAACCACGTTCTCGTCAAGACACTTCTCGCCCCGATTGAGGGCGTTCGTCAGTCGAAAGAACTTCAGGGCGAAGTAGTACTCGCCCACGTAGACTCCGGCAATCGCCGACGCGTGCAGCAAACGACCAGCCAGGGATTTGATTTCGGCGGCTGACATCTTACCCGCTCGAACACTCTCCTCGGCGCGCTGCAAACGCGATTGCATCTTGGCGGAGACGCCCACGGTGCCGTCGCTATGCTTCCAGTCGACGCCAAGAAACTCATAGCGGCATGCCGCGTTCCTCGTATCCGCAGCCTTCGACGTAATGCGTGCCTCGGCAGCCAAGGCGTCCGGATACGACGTCGCCTTCAACACGAGATTGCGTGGCCCCGCGTATCTGATGTTGTCCACCCAGACGTGAACCAGCACCTCCGATGACACTGCATGCTTGCCGTCGACGTAATCTGGGTGCCCCGCGGTCGTCGACGCCAATGTGTACATCAGCTCGGGTGCACACGAATGGCCAATCGGTAGCCTCGTCAATTGCCACCAGTTGCCGTCGCCGTCGCTGAAAGGCGAAAAGTCGGCGAGACGCAGCTGGAATCTCCATCCCGTAGAACCCACACCTGAAGTCCCGGGTCGAGCCGCACTCTCGATTCACCGCGTGCAGATACTTCGACACGTGGCTAAGGGGGACGTGAGCCTCGTATCCGTCCGCTTCGACCACCCGGTTCGCGTCGTACGTCCACAGGATGAACCGCTGGCGGAGCTTGCGTTCCTTCTCCTCGACGACTGTGAACGGCACGTTCATGTCTCTACCCGGACCAGCGGCACGTTCCGCGATTCCGTGCTCTTCCAGCTCAAACGCATGCGCCGCCTCGAAACGGGAACGACCCGGAGGTGAAGACGTCTTCGAAGGGAACGTCTGCGGGTAAAACGTCCGGGACCAAGTCTCATCGAACCTCTTCCTCGTCGGCGCGTTCATTCGTCGGCGAAGAACCGCAACGTCCATTGATGGTACCGAGTCGACGTGCAGCGGCGACTTCTTCTCTTCCTCTGTCCCCGGAAGCCGGGTCCGCTTCCCCCTCCGAAGGATGGAGTACCGCTGGTGTTGATGGACGACAAGCCGCCGGGGTCCGGATCGGGGTGCTTGCACATAGGGGGGTGCCTCCGCTTCTTGTCCGACTTCCTCCTCCTCAGAGGTACCTTGTCACGTCCCCGGTCTGAAGAACCCGCGCCAGCGCCACCGGATCCGACGTGTACCTGACCGTCATGTTGGCCACGGTCGGATCGGCGTCGTTCGTGTGCTTCGCCAGGCGCGAAATCAACTGCAGCGCGAACGGAGCTCCCGCAGCCTTCATGTTCATCAAGTGGTCGATGGCGCCCCTCTTCACGCTGTGCGCGGAGTACAGCTTCGTCGCGTTGTCCGCTCCGAGCAGTCTGCTGAACTGATCCGTCGAGAGGGGGCACAACTGTTGAAAGTTCCCGAGGCCCCGCAGCAACTCCGCGATCTCCCGGGTCAGCGGTCCCCGGATCGCAACTACCTTGCTTCTGCAGAACGGGTTGCCCCGACGGCCCTTCGGCAGCGTGTTCCAGTCGACCACTAATCTCCGTGTTCGAGATGAGAGGAAAACACGCACGGGAGAGATTTTGAACGTCGCCCCACCGCGAAGCCGTCTTCCACGCGATCAAAACTGCCGCACGCACGCGAGGAGTCTGTCGGAATGCCCAAGCTAACAACACCTCCCTCGGCACTGATAGGGCTTGCTCCAGGGGAATATTGCCTCCTGAACCACGGAGGACCGTGGCCAACGATAGGAGGGGCCGGGCATCCACCCCAAGGTGGCCAAAGACCGCTGAAAGGAGGCGGGTATACGCCAGCATGCCCTGCGGCTCGACCACTGTCGCCACGACAAATTGGGTTGCTGTATCCGGATCCGCCGGCAATCCCTGCATATCCGGCCATGCCTGGAAGCGGTGCCACAAATTCTGGCGGTCCTGCACTGTCGAATCCGCCCATGCCTTGCCAACAAAATGGCGCAGGCGTTGCATCGCCTCCTCGGACGAAACCCGCCGTTCCCGGTGCTTCGCCTGCACCCCACGCGGCACCGTGGTTCCAACCCTGCTGGCGATCAGGTCAAACATCGCCCGTCCGATTGCTGTTGGCCGACTTCCGAGCACGGGCGTTGAACCTCGAAAGCGCGTGAAGCTGGTTTTCGCGCTTCCGGGTAAACTTACGTTCACCGGTCGGGCACCGGCGAGCTGTCGCGGCCGACCGTTCCTTACTGGCAGATGCGGGAGTGTCGCCTCCCACCGGGCCCGGGGGAGGGCCAGTCACTTTCCCCCGGGTCTCACGTTTCCCTGAGCCGCGGCGTATCCTTTCTTGCTACCTTTGCCGCCGAATCGCGGACGTGCACTCCCACTTCTTGGCCCGCGCACACTCGACCTTGGCAGCTGCCCTCTCCATCGGGTCGTCCGACGTCTGAGCCAGCTCGCCGCGCGCGGCAGTTGTTTCGTGCACCAGTAGTGGTGCAGCCTGACCTCCTGCAGGAGGTTGTTGCCCAAACGTACAATCTCCAAATTGTACGTCCAGCCACCACCGTGCGCGACTCCCTCAACCCAGTCGCGCAAGCGCCCGAAGCTGCCGGCCAGCGCCGTACCGTTCAGGTACTTGAGACGGAGGTCTTGTACAAGCCCGGCAACGTCCGTTGCCATGGCTCCTTCCCACTCTCGGACGTCTGTTGCGTCCTCCGTGTAGCCAGCAAATGCCGGCCTCGTCGAACTCGAAGTCGCGGGCTGGCCGCGAGGCTGAAGCCCGTCTCCCGCTGGAGCGCAAGAAGAGTCGGCATTTTTCCTCCGGCCAGTGCTGCTGCGGAGCGGGCGGCCATGCAGCTGCTTGCGCCTTCACCGTTTGCAACTCCTGCTGCACCTGTTGCAACCTCTGCATCATCATTTCCTGCTGGCGCTGTTGTTGCATGAGTATTTGCTGCAACTGCTGTTGTGTCGTTGCCTCGCCAAACGACTTACTCGATGCATCCTCCTTCGGCCTCGGACCTGGTGGCGGCACCACGAAACCCGGAACCACCTTCGCGACGGCCTTGTTTACGGACAAGGCATCCTTGCTCTCCAGCATGAGCAACACCGCCAGAAGGTGCTGCAGATCGAACCCTGCCACCTCCGCAAACATGATTTCGAGCACGTCGATTCGACCGATCTTTCATGCCTACAGGTATCCGCCGAAGTTCTCAAGCCTCCGGACCGTCGTCGGGTATGGATGCACGCCCTCGCTCGCACGCCACTCCCTGTACGTGGCCGTGTTCGAGTTGTTGACCCTCCTGGTGCCTGCAGTCGTGTACAGGCTCCTCATGCGAGGGCGGGCCGCATCAGGGGGACGTCCTCGAGGGCACGCTTTAGCGCCCGCCGCTGAGACGTTGACCTCTTCTCAACCGGTGTTGCGGGACTGCCCAGCGCAGGAGAGCTCTGATCACGCGCTCTCACCAAGTCCTGTACTCTGCGGTACAGCTCAGGACTGGGCACACGCACCGGAAGTGCCCACATCGGAAGCCTCTCCAGTGTCAGAAGGGTCGTATCGTCCGGGAGGCCTCGGAGGCTTCTACTCCCGTCTTGCGCTCCATCGTCGGAATTCCACAAAAGGCAACCGAACGCTCTCCAGGAATATATCGGTTGGCCGGGTAGGAATTTCTTTTCAAATGTCGCAATCGCCTCTTCCGACGTCGGACGTTTGGGATTGCAGATACCCTGCGGCACTAAGGGCAGCTTGGAAGAAGAGGTTTGGTGAGGACGATTATGCTGACAAACGTAAGTTTAAGGTAAGAGATATGGAAGGTTTTTGCGTCGTCGCCCGTTTCGGTCGCTGCGAAGTCGTACTCGCCAACGGTCCGCACGAAGCCGAAGATCTGACGGGACTGTGCGGCGCCTCGGGGCTCGTCGCTCTCAGGGTCAGGCGCCGCTCTCTTCAACGCTCTGATCAACCTGCGGATGTCGTCAGCAAACCATCCGCCGTGTCCTCGGCTAAGATGGCGTTGATGATGTTGTGG
Organism: Diplonema papillatum; assembly: GCA_030068145.1. NCBI lineage: Eukaryota > Euglenozoa > Diplonemea > Diplonemida > Diplonemidae > Diplonema > Diplonema papillatum. The sequence continues at coordinate 4,282 of JAPJBO010001481.1, read as the reverse complement.
GGCGCCTTGTACGCCTCGGCGTGGATCTGCAGCTGCTGGGTGAGCACTTCACTCTCCATGCAGTCGATCCTGACGGAGGATGTCCGCGTCGGCGAGGGCGGCGTGAGGGTTGGATGGACTCTGTCCAAGGCAAAAGGGACGTGCAGTAGATACCTCACCTTTGAAAGCATCAATCTGTTGCCTGCCCCCTTTGCTCCTGCCGGATGGACCCGACAGCGTGCCAGAGTCAATTCTGTACTGCCCTGTTGAGGTCTTTTCCCTTCTGAAACTCATGGCCAAGGGGGAACGCCTCTTGTGCCCGTTTCCCGTCCATGCCTCGTTTAGGGATGCCCTCCGCGGGACCGCGGGGAAGCGGGGCATCCTGCAGCCGTTCAACGACGGCGACGGCTCGGGACGGACGAGGGCGCGTTTTCTAACCCACAGTGCCCGGATAGATGGTTGTTGCATCCCTTCTGAAAGCGGGTATGGACCCCATGCAGGTTCAAAAGATGGGTGATCGGGCATCAGGAGACATGGTGACCCACTACGACGAGAAAGTCCTAAGGGACCCAGGGTGTGTTGAGGCGTAAAAAGCTTACACCGAGCCACTCGAAGTTCTCGTACAGAAAGTGAAGAACAAGAAGGCAACCCGTGTCCCCGACGTCGACGGCGAGACATGCCACCGAAGAACGGAGGGCTCCACAAAAGAGCTCTACGTTTTCCCAAGTGTGATGGATGTGGCTCTTAAGCTAGCCCAACGGTCGAAGAGAACAGGCGACGAAATAAGGTTAAAAGTCCGCACGCCCATTCAACCAGCCTTTGCGGGAGTCCCATATATTTTACTACTTTTTACAAAGTTGCCCACTATATTTACTAATTCTCACAAACATGCCCCTTGATAGTTCTTACTTTTTACAAACATGCCCATGAAGTTTCCCCTTTTTACAAACATGCCTGCATAGCTTCCATTTCTTACAAACACATGCCCATGAAGTTTTCACTTCTTACAAGGTTGCCCGATATAATTTACAGATCTTACAAACATGCTCCGGGTTCCCAGGTTCTCACTCGAGAACCAACTAAAGATGCTCAAGGGAACAAAGGTCTGGTGCGGCAGGCTGATGTGTGTATCACCAAGCCTCGTTTCGATATACACACCACAAACGGCGCTCTAAGGGAAGCTCGGGGAACATCATTCAGCTGCTGAACTCTCTGCGTGAAAAGACAGCTGAGCGTTTTGCACGCGGAAGGGCTGTAACCGGGGAGGGGGGTCGTTGACCTGGTTGCCCTAACCATATTTTGCCGCTTATTCCAGGAGGGCAAAGGTGCTCAAGGTTGTCCAGGCTAACACACAATCAAGAAAGGTCAAGGATACAAAAACGAGGTATGCGGTGTCTTTGGATGCCTGGACAGTTCCTGCGCGCATGCTGTCGCAGTCATAGCAAGATGAATGAAAAAAGACCCCGCCTCGTTTATCCATGCCGTTCATTTGAAGGAATCCATCCGTGAGACTTACGCCGCCCATGAAGTGCCCGTGCCTTGCAACCCTTGAGTGCAAGTACCGTATTTCTAAAAATGTTGGCCGGAAATAAACCTGGCGCCCCCCCAAAAACCGGGCAAAACCGCCAGGTTTATTTCCGGCCACCATTTTTGCAGGTTTTTTGGGTACTTAGCAGATTTCCCCCCCTCAACCACCCAGAATCGCTCGCCGTCCCTACTCGGTACCCAGCTGGTGGTGGACATGAGGCTTGCGGAGTCGTGTCTTTGATGAACGTCTGACATGTCCCGGTCTATGCATCCTTCTCTGTTCGCAGCTGTCTCGGCGCACAACACAGTTGGGGCATGGCGTACGCTTGTGCAACATGTTGGTGGGAACGCGAGAGCAGGACAAAGGAAGAAGTTCCTCTTTGATATGTTGAGTGTGCTGTTGGATCCGGGGTGCTCCTCCCAGAAGCCAAGTCCAGAACTTCTTTGATTGGAGGTGGCAGCAACCCACGTGGAACCATCTCGTGCTAAACCCTCGTTAACATTTCCCTGTAACATTTCCCTGCTCTCATCTCTCGGTGCAAAGAAGTCACTGCAAGCACCAAGTATCCTGCTGAGAATCGCTCCCTTCTCAACGAGGTGCACAGCACGTGGTCGTCGCGGCACCGCCTCCATATATATGCTTGACCTGAAGTCGTGATGAGGTGCTGGTTTGTAGACATTCAAGTGTACCGGACCCCCGTCTTGCCTACCTTGCCGATGCTGTTGTGAATCTTCTTGGTCTTCTTCGTGCGGCTGGTCATCCTCAAGTTACCCAACCGTAGCCCTGAAAACCGTAGGCTGAAAAGCGACAGTTCGGGAGCAGGAATCCTTGGAATACAGGAGCTGAAGGAAATGAGGAACAGCGGGTCGCAGGATACCAGTCTTGTGGTGAAGGAAAGTAGCACAGATGGCCAAATACCGTGTTCCCGGCCACTTCCGTAGGTCCAAAGTACCCCTTTTCGAAAGTCTTTTCCCTGGAGAGTATTAGGCATGCAATATTTTTTGATCGATCAACGCAATCGCTCGCGGGAGCGAGGCCGGGCACAGTCGCTGGTGGGTCCTTCCACCGTGGCAAAAGGCGGCAGAGCCGACGAAACTCGAGTCGACCATGAGCATCATCACGGTAAGTCGGCAACGACGTGGCTCCTCAACCGGATTCCCGCTCTTACTCTCCAAGACCAAAGCTCCACTTGGACGTGCTTTTGGGTGGCTTGGGATGGCCCTGGGAGGCTAAGAAGTCGTCGGTGATGGCGATCATGACGGCCCGTGGATACATCTAAGCCGTCGGCGATCCCAGCAAACCCTTGCGCTATCCCTGTAGCGCGGGAGAACAGCTTCCGGTGAAGGCCCTGCCTGACTAGGTGTAGTATGAAATCTGCTAAGTACAACTTGCTTTTACCAAAAAAATGTTGGTTGGAAAAAATGTTGGCCGGAAATAAACCTGGCGCCCCCCCAAAACCGCCACGATTATTACCTATTATTAGATTTCCGAAATCCGCCCCAAATTATTAGATTTTATTAGAAATTATTAGATATTATTACCTGGTTCCTGAAATTATTAGATATTATTACCTGATTATTAGAAATTATTACCTATTGTTAGATATTATTACCAGGTAATAATCCATTATTACCTGACTTTCCCATGCATTCTCACAGCAAAAGTGCCCCTAGGAGTGGAAGGTGATCGTCACAGTGGGTGTTGGTGCGTCCAAGCTGTTCCTTTCATCCCGTTCGCAATTCCGTTAGTTGCTAAGTCGAAATGGAAGGATGCCAAAAGAGGTAGGAGAGGTTTGAGGCAAGATCCCGGCAGAGGACGATGATGTGGCATGTGGGGTATGCGACCTCTACCCGCCAGAACCCGTATTCTTAGGGCAGAATGGGGGTTTAACTTCATCTGGGAAACCTTCTTTTGAGCACGAATCCCGCTCGCTGGGCATACAGTCCGTTGCATGTGGTCTTTGATGTTTCGGCATTCGCTGGAACCCGACCGAAGCAGACAATAAGATCCCGGTGTCATTTCACTTTCATCTGCACACAGAATGTACGGCCTCCTTGGAATCTTCTGCCGGTTCTTCGGGCTGTCTTCTGCAAGCACCATTGTCACGTCCTGCCTTTTCACCACGGCTTGCCCACAACCGCTTTGATGAAGCGCTGGGACTTGCGGTGATTAAGTGCACTATGGGGCGACACTAATACAATATCATTGCCTAAAAGCACCTTGGCATCACCGCTTGGCTTGCACTGCCAGGCCACCCAGTCTCTTGCCTGGCATGGATTCTGGTGTTGTTTTCGTGTCTCTTCTTCTTTGCGTTTGTCGCCATTGAGCATCGTCCGGGACCGTGATGTTTTCTGGGCGGGCGCCGGGTTTGCGCTCACGAACTCGCAGATTTTGAACTCGCATGAGAGTTTTGGGCTGAGTGCAAAATGTGAGATGGAAGGAACAATCTGCAGATCTTCACCGAAAGCTGAATCTGAGATTTTCACCGAGAGCTAAATCGGATATTTTCACTGAGTACAAAATCTGAGATTTGGGCCGTAGCTACTTTGATTTCTGGGTTCCCTCCATTTTCGCGGCTTCATTGCCAAGACCCTAGCCCGACTGAGTAGTCTTTCCCTGATCCTCCCACTTCCTGGGGACTCTCTGCAGGCGATTATTAGATTATTAGAAATTATTAGACTTTGTTAGAAATTATGAGAAATTATTACCAGGTAATAATAATTATTAGAAATTATTAGAAATTATTAGTTATTACCCATTATTAGATCTAATAAT